>OY763899.1:0-110000 GCA_963667235.1 Nomada lathburiana
AGGTGGCGGCTCCTAGTAGGGGACCCAAACCTAACCCAAACCTAACCCAAACCTAACCCAAACCTGACCAAACCAGAGCAAGAGAGAGAACCAAACCTGACCAAACCAGAGCAAGAGAGAGAACCAAACCTGACCAAACCAGAGCAAGAGAGAGAACCAAACCTGACCAAACCAGAGCAAGAGAGAGAACCAAACCTGACCAAACCAGAGCAAGAGAGAGAACCAAACCTGACCAAACCAGAGCAAGAGAGAGAACCAAACCTGACCAAACCAGAGCAAGAGAGAGAACCAAACCTGACCAAACCAGAGCAAGAGAGAGAACCAAACCTGACCAAACCAGAGCAAGAGAGAGAACCAAACCTGACCAAACCAGAGCAAGAGAGAGAACCAAACCTGACCAAACCAGAGCAAGAGAGAGAACCAAACCTGACCAAACCAGAGCAAGAGAGAGAACCAAACCTGACCAAACCAGAGCAAGAGAGAGAACCAAACCTGACCAAACCAGAGCAAGAGAGAGAACCAAACCTGACCAAACCAGAGCAAGAGAGAGAACCAAACCTGACCAAACCAGAGCAAGAGAGAGAACCAAACCTGACCAAACCAGAGCAAGAGAGAGAACCAAACCTGACCAAACCAGAGCAAGAGAGAGAACCAAACCTGACCAAACCAGAGCAAGAGAGAGAACCAAACCTGACCAAACCAGAGCAAGAGAGAGAACCAAACCTGACCAAACCAGAGCAAGAGAGAGAACCAAACCTGACCAAACCAGAGCAAGAGAGAGAACCAAACCTGACCAAACCAGAGCAAGAGAGAGAACCAAACCTGACCAAACCAGAGCAAGAGAGAGAACCAAACCTGACCAAACCAGAGCAAGAGAGAGAACCAAACCTGACCAAACCAGAGCAAGAGAGAGAACCAAACCTGACCAAACCAGAGCAAGAGAGAGAACCAAACCTGACCAAACCAGAGCAAGAGAGAGAACCAAACCTGACCAAACCAGAGCAAGAGAGAGAACCAAACCTGACCAAACCAGAGCAAGAGAGAGAACCAAACCTGACCAAACCAGAGCAAGAGAGAGAACCAAACCTGACCAAACCAGAGCAAGAGAGAGAACCAAACCTGACCAAACCAGAGCAAGAGAGAGAACCAAACCTGACCAAACCAGAGCAAGAGAGAGAACCAAACCTGACCAAACCAGAGCAAGAGAGAGAACCAAACCTGACCAAACCAGAGCAAGAGAGAGAACCAAACCTGACCAAACCAGAGCAAGAGAGAGAACCAAACCTGACCAAACCAGAGCAAGAGAGAGAACCAAACCTGACCAAACCAGAGCAAGAGAGAGAACCAAACCTGACCAAACCAGAGCAAGAGAGAGAACCAAACCTGACCAAACCAGAGCAAGAGAGAGAACCAAACCTGACCAAACCAGAGCAAGAGAGAGAACCAAACCTGACCAAACCAGAGCAAGAGAGAGAACCAAACCTGACCAAACCAGAGCAAGAGAGAGAACCAAACCTGACCAAACCAGAGCAAGAGAGAGAACCAAACCTGACCAAACCAGAGCAAGAGAGAGAACCAAACCTGACCAAACCAGAGCAAGAGAGAGAACCAAACCTGACCAAACCAGAGCAAGAGAGAGAACCAAACCTGACCAAACCAGAGCAAGAGAGAGAACCAAACCTGACCAAACCAGAGCAAGAGAGAGAACCAAACCTGACCAAACCAGAGCAAGAGAGAGAACCAAACCTGACCAAACCAGAGCAAGAGAGAGAACCAAACCTGACCAAACCAGAGCAAGAGAGAACCTAAAAAAAAAAAAAAAAAAAAAAAAAAAAAAAAAAAAAAAAAAAGCTCGGGTCCGTGGGTTCGCCAAACCCAAGGGGCTGCCAGTGTACACCCGCGCATCGACAACCCATACCCTTGCAGCCCCCCTGCGGCATTACGATTTGACATTAAAGGTACGAACCATGGCTATTGCGGTTTCAAAGGTACAAACAATTACGAAAGAAAAAACACTGATCTGCTTCCCGGCCCTCCGCTTCAAACGGCCATTTGTAACTTACGCAAGGATTCCTGCAAGGATTGGTACATGCTGTAGGATCTCTTGCCTGCCCCCCAATATGTGAAAAAAAAAAAAAAAAAAAAAAAAAAAAAAAAAAAAAAAAAAAAAAAAACGCGTAAGACGTTTTACTCTAAATAGCTCATATCCCGTCCCATATGGCGAAATTGTGGCAAGAATAGCATTGTTCGTTCTGCTGTTCTGCACGTATTGATTTGCTTCTAGAGGTGGATGTGCGTTCGGCGTCGTCGTCGTCGTTGTCGTGACTGTTTTGCCTGCGGTATCGATGTTACGATGTAACGCGATATCGTGCCATTGGTTAAGGAGGGAAAGTTTATGAAATATGCACATAGGTATGTGTATATTGGTATACGCATGAACTCGTCACTGTCGAGGCCTCGAACGTTCCATACCCGTTTGTGTTACCTGCTGCCGGTGCAACTGCCATTTCTTACTGCAGCTCGCGTGTTTTTCGACCAAAGAAGAGAACATGGCCACGGCGATGATGAACGTGCGTGTTTTGCAAAGTTTCACCAATCACGCTAGTGATGTCACGAGCGTCGATTTCGCTGGGGATTGTGTGCTGATCACCGGATCGGGGTACGTTACTCGCGAAAACCCCATGATTAACGTCTTAATGTCCGTCTTCTTCTCTTCTCCTTTTTGTGTCCAGGGATAAACGCGTAAGAGTGTGGCATTGGCGAACGGGCAACGGATACGTTGAAGCGTATTTCTCCCCGTTACTGGGGCACAAGTACGGTGTCACGTCCGTCAAAGTGAGCCCCCAGTCGACCATGTTAGCTTCGGCTAGTATTGATGGCACAACGTTGCTTTGGAATTTAAGGGTAAGGCTTGTCGTCATTCCCGCTTTACCCGTCTACCACGCACCCTGACCTTTCTTTCCAGACGGGTTCCAAGATACACGCCATGGTGCAAGTAGGCGGAGAAGCTGTTAGAGTTTGTAGATTTTCCCCCGATTCGACGTTGCTTGTAACCGCAGGTGACAATGGGCAAGTTTGCCTTTGGGACTTGGTACGGCGCCGTCTGATAAGGTAAGAACGGTGCGATATCGGCGCGTTCGTGATCTATCAACTTTTCGCCAATCCTCTCCTGTCTTCGTCTTTAGATGTTTTCAAAAACACGACGGCGCTGTGCACAGCGTATGCTTCTCACCGGATTCCAATTGGTTGATTACGGCCTGCACTTTCGGTGTCCTCAAATTATTCTCCGTCGCCGATATTACCGACTCCTGCCTTTCTCGCGACCAAACGATTACGGCTTTCGCCTGGGTGGACGATGCTCATGATCTAGGCGTGGTTTCTTGTGACTTTTCCACTTCCCAGAAGATAACAAGTATGTGTAAACCATTGCTGCACGAATGTCATGTTTATCGTCGAATTTGCTGAATATTTGTACTTAGATAGCGAGCCCTTTGTGAAACTGTATCAACTGGTCACTTGCGGTAACGACCATTACGTAAAATTGTGGGAGGTCACTGTTGTACGCTCGAAATTCGAGGGCCAACCTTCCACCGGAAAGATAAATCTGTGCCGAATAATGGAGAGGCATAGTAGCGCTTTAACGTGCGTCCGTTTCAACTCGAACGGATCGTGCGTTGCTAGTAGCGGACTCGACAAAACAGCGGTAATCTGGGAAACGGTAAATAAAGAACGATACTCTTGCCTCGTCCTTCCGTACCCGGCCTGTAGGTTATACCCTATCTTCCAGAGTTCCGGCAAGGTGATGACAATAATATCTGGACACAACAGATACGTGGCGTGCTGTGCGTTTTCAAGAGGCGGTAACTTATTGGCGACTGGTAATTCTTCCCGTAAACCCTGCCGTGCTCCCCTATGGATTTCTGATGCCCTTTCCTGTAACGATGTGTGTATTTAGGCTCGAACGATAAATCTGTAATTGTTTGGGATCTCACGGGAAGCTTGAGTATCGATTCGGAACTGACCAGACGGTTTACACCGATCCTGTTTTTCGATGATCAGGACGAGGTACGATCCACTTCTTTAAGAAAGTGACGCGATGAATCGAATCGTCCTATTCTTTTTCTAGAATGCCAAACACGAACGAAGCGTAATGAAAAACGCGGAAACGTCGGTTAATGATGTTCAATTGCTTCAACGATTGGACGAACATACTGGCGTTGTAAACAGCGTGGCTTTCTACGGAAATCATCTCGTTGCTTCTGGATCTGGGTGAGTTACAACGATACGTGTATACTACACGGTTCATTAACATTTAAAACCCTCTAATCGCTACAATCGTTCAGGGACAAGTTGGTACGCGTATGGGGCCTCGAATTCGAAGAGAACGCCAATTCTGAAAGTACCATGAAATTTCGCGAGAAATCCTACAGCCCACTAGACGGACATAAATATAGTATAAACCACGTAGAGTTCAGCCCCTGCGGCAGCATGCTCGCTTCTTGCTCTTTGGACGGTACAGCTATCATCTGGGACACGGAGGTATTGTGGCGCTTTACTTCTATCGTGAGAGTAGCGAATTAAATTGACAACCACCCTCGCCGATACTCCTTCCTCGCAGAATGGCCGCCTGGCTAAATCGTCATTCATCAATTCGGGTTCCGGTATTCGTGTTTGTCGATGGTCACCGGACGGTACTAAAATTGCCACAGCTGGGGATGACGAACGAACGACATTGTGGAATGTTGATGACATGGAAGAACTTTGGTACACATTTTCTATGTAAATGATAAACAGCTTCCAACCACGAATAAAGCGGATGAAATGATTAAGTCGCACGACGTATGCCACAGCGTTTTCAGAGGTCATTCTGATGCGGTGAACGCCATCGCCTTTACGCATGATTCTCGTTACGTGGTCACAGCCTGCAATGAAGGCACTTGGAGATTGTTTCGCACGGGTCACAATCAAGACTGTGAAGCCCTGATGATTTGCGACGAAGCTCATGATTTAGGCGTTCAGGGATGCGATTTCAGTCCAACGATTAACTTTATAGTCGACGGTAAATGATTGACGTGTCGCGCTGTATTTATACGAATTACGTGCAGCATGATTTATTGCTTGCGCGTTACCACTTTGAACAACAGGGAAACGTGCGAACACGAGTAGCGGAAATAAATCGTACCTTCTGGCAACTGGTGGAAACGACTCGTTGGTCAAGTTGTGGCAGATAACCATTTGCAGTGGGGATGATGTAACTGAAGCCGCAAGTGTTGGAAGAAAATGCGGTGATGTATCGTACGATGAAACGAAATCCTTTACCGGGCATGGCGGAAATGTCACCTGCGTCCGATTCTCTCCGCTCCAGAGCGATATCTTTGGAAGCGCAGCCACCGATCGGACGGCGCGCGTATGGAGTGCGGTGAGTTAACTTCATTTTGTCTACTAGATATAATAGTATCGTAAATTTGCACTGTGTTATACCCGTTCTATTGCGAAGAAAATATGATTCTAGCACGCTGGAACGTGTATGTACGTACTGGAAGAACACGAAAGTCTTGTAACCAGCTGTGCCTTTTCCGAAGATACTTCGTTTTTCATTACAGGTGACGGTCGGTCCATATAATTATGATGCTCGATACATACGCCCATCTCGTTCTGTATTTGTTCAATTGACTACTTTTTAATAGGTGCATTGGACAAAACAGTTTTAATCTGGAGGATACCTCAACAATTGATATCGCAAAACATGCTGATATATAACTTGAGGCACAACAGGAAAAGGGTATGATGGCAATAATTATTATCATTGTATCAAGTAATGCAACAATCTGCAATCTGATGCATTCAACTATTCGTGTATAAGATTGCAGATTGGAAAATCGAGGACACCCTAAAATGGTTGAACGGAATCGGCTTATCAGGTTTAACTAAGAAGGCTTGTGTAGCTTCTGTAACTGGACGGCAGTTACTTTCCATGTCGGACGACGAATTGGCGCAAAGGTTGCATATCGAGTCAGATGATGAAGTACGTATACATATACCATCGACAACGTATCTGCTCGGACGAATTACATGCGCCTACAAGGTTTTAACTTAACAACGAGGCGTGTCATTTTTAGACAGCGGAGACGTTTAAGACGCAACTGTACTGGTTACGGCGAGAAGACAGCTGTCCCGGAAAAATCTCTGTAGACGATATGGAAATACCTCACGAGTTCGTTTGCCCCATCACGCACGAAATAATGAAGGATCCGGTTCAATGTTCCGGTAAGAAATCAAAGACCAACTTAAGAAAATCGTTGGAGGTAAAATATTTGGAACAACATCTTTATGCCACTTTCAGATGGGTTCACGTATGAAAAGGCAGCTATAAACGAATGGTTTTTATGCGGAAAATATACAAGTCCAATGACTAATAAATCTCTTCAAGATATATCGTTCACACCAAACGTTGTACTCAGAAACGCTATATACACCTATCTACATGGAAGCCGACCGCAGACTTAACGTCCAAACGCAATAGCGCAGAAACTCGGAGAAGTTTTTCTCTTTGTTTGTATTCAACTTTTTAGCTTTCTGAACTCTTCGGATATTAATCGCATCCTTTTGAATACCACTTGATTTTCCTTTTCTTTTCTTTTTGTTGTTGTAAGATGAAAAGAAAGTTATGCACACTTTCACAGATACATTGTAGAAGCAACGTTACGAAGCGTAAAGAATTGTTGACAAATATTGTACAAGATCGTCTTCTTGCACCATCGCGATTATAGGTTTTGTTAACATGTATTGTATACTTGGATTTATAACAAATTTCTTAATATTTATTAATACGTCAAATATATACGAAGAATGTGCAGAACCCATGATGCTCTCGCAATTAATAAATTACACCGCACCTTGCATAGGTTATATTGTATCGTATTATATTATATTATATTATATCATACAAATAATTACATATAAATCCGGAGGTGGTAACATATTTCTGAAATGTGTAAAAACATTCCTTCAAATCGAATAAACATGAACGAGATAAAGTTATGTTGGTGCACCTCATCTGTGAAACATCTTTCGCCGCACATAGTTTCAATTCCTGCCACTGTGCGTGTTGTAATCTTAATCTCCGGTGAATCCGATGCAGGGAAGCAGCCGAGATATAGGAATAGACAAATCATCCAATGCAGTGATGAGCAAACTGGGGCCACAGACGAGAATATCTGGTCTGCGCTAGTGCTGACGGACTGTCGATAATCGGACATGTATTTTTTGACCGGCCTGGTCTTAAATTAAAGCCACGAAGCATAGCTATATTCTCCAACAGTTTAAAAAATATGGGATTTCTGGTTTAAATGTTATTAAAAATGAAAGAATCGGAAAAAATCCACTTCGGATCAGTGGAATTATCTGGGCTTCTGGAACCGCTAGATTAATGATCGGGTACTTAAAATGTTACTTTTTATAAACAATTTAAGTATTCACTTGAGAATTTTTCAGTAACTATACACGTGGGCTTTACTAAAACAGCCTGACTGCTCTTTCACTTTATTTGTGTCCGTAGATTCTCTAAGTTACCTTCAGCCAGTGAAGTTAATATTTATTTATTAACAATATAAGTCATAATCATGTTCTTAGTTTTATTTAGGGAATGGAACGAGAATGATTCGTACTCGAATTTGTCTTCATTTTTGTTTAATGATCAGGAAGTGTAATGGTTCATCAAGTAAAGAGAATAGAGGTAGAGCGTTTCGATTGTAGGACCGTCTCCGACAGGACCGGGATGATATCCAAGGTTCCGCTTTCCTCGACACTCGGTTTTCTGAAGAACAGGTCTCTCAGTAACGTGCCTTCGGTGGAGGGTTCTTCCAGATCACCCTTGCTCTTGATGCGTGTATTTTGTGCACGATGCACGATGGACTCGTTATCGAATTCTTCTTGAGCACTTCTCCTATCGATACATTGGTACAATAAATGTCCAAAAGCTAAACTCTTCCTCTGAATTTTGATTGTAAATTCAATAATCACATTACCCCAGTTTTACCAAGAAACATTGCAACAACTAATCTACCATTTGTTATACTATATTGTTCTACTCTAAAAAAAAATGAACTTAAAATTTAAAAATATTGAAATGAAATTATGTCATCCTCTTCGTAAAAAAAGAAAACACTCGAGATAAACCAATATTTTCTTTCCCTCCGGCAACAAGATAGAACTAAAGTTTATCCTTTTATTCCGTATCCTCAAAATTTAATCTAACCTTGCAATCATTTTCGACGAGTTAATCGTGTTTCCTTACGCTATTATCTCCGACTCCTCGGTTTGACACGCTCGGTTACTTTTTCTTATGGCATCCCTGTAGCGTTCTAATCTCTCCGCCTCCAATAATTCCTTCGTTTTCTGAAACTCGCTCTCCAGTACATCGCTTTCGGTTTCCTTCATCGTCAACGCGTTCTGCAGCCGGGATTTCTCCCGCACCAAATCCCTGACAGTCTCCGTTAGTTCGAGAAATTGTTTTTCCTGCGCGGTGATCTGCCGTGTCAACAGCTCGAGCATACGTGAAATTCGACTTTTCAGCTCGTTCGTCTCGTCCCGGGATTGCCTCAGCTAGCAAAATTCCATGAAACACGAGATCAAGCAGGATTATTCAGCCCACTGTTCGTTCCTTTTTATTTATTTCGTTTCGTGTATTTGGCCGATTGATCTGCTACGCAAAATATACCCGTTCACGTTTGATCGCCGAAGTTAAACCGCATCGGGGACGGTCAGAACATAGATCGAGTAAAAGCAATCTGCGAAGTCCGTGTGCTGTCGGCGTGATAACTTGGCCTCCTCACACAGGACTATAATTCACGGTTAATAAACGACGCGAATGAGGGTTGTAACATCTTGGATTTTAGAATGATACTCCATCTGGATGGTTTTGGTTGGGTATAGGGCACGACATCGATATGTCGTCAGTACTTGGACAAAATGATGGTCTGGGAAACAACTACAAATCACCCCTGGAAACCCTAATCCACATCCAGACCCTACTTTTACGATCCAACCGTGTGTGCCTGACTTCCTATATATGTCAGAGACATAGGTACAGCACGGTTTTCACTATCGTTGTTCATCAGGCCTGTCTTTATTTCATTTCTCTGTTCGGTCCGCCATTTTTCAAAGCCAGATTTCCTCTGCCTACTACGTTTTCCCTTGTTTCCTTTTTTTTTTTTTTTTTTATTGACGCAAACATATCTGAGACGCGAGAATCGATAAAGGATAAACTGTTTTATATCGTAGAGGAGATGGAAACTTTATATTACTTGGTGTTCTAATTGCTGCCTCTCAGTTTCACGATGGTCTAGTGATTTCTGGTACTGGTTCCTCATAGCTTCCTTCTCGATTTCGCTCACGACCAGCTCAGACTTGGCGTCGCGCATTTCCCTGGTGCATCTACGCGAAAAACAGTACAATATCTGTCTTTCGTCGCGAAACGGGCAGGAAATTGAACTACCGCGTGGTATTTTTACGAGTAACGAAAATTGTTACGAGTAACTTTAAACGAAAAGAACCCGAAAAGAGGCCATCCATCGATTTTACTTTCCACCGCGGCTTCGGAGGTCGTTCGATACTTTTCCTGTGCCGTTTCAACGACGTTACGTGCTCGCGAGAAATATTTCGTCGCGTGTAAAATTCTCGTAAAACCGACCATTCTACCGGCCCCTTTTAATTATGAAATTCCTAATCGACACTTTGCTCGCCGTAGTAGAAGTGGAAAGTATGGCAAGCGTGTAATCGTATGCGCTATTATGTCGCTGTTATCTTAAATGGAGATTGAGTGTCTATCTCGTGCACCGATATGCAGATCGTGGAAAAATAATCTCGAATCTTAATCCGCAATCCTTTCAGTTCGTAAACCGGCTCGTTCCCGGGGATTATTTCGGCTGGCTAGTACACCGAATACACAATTACACGTTGAAACTTTTAATAGCGAAATTTGGGTTTAATCGGTTTCCATTATTCAATATTTCCACGCCGTTCATCTACTTTGAAACAAATATGAATAGATTCTGAAGTGATCCAAAAAAAATCACGAGAATTTGGATTTGAATGTTCACTGGCATTCGTTGAAATTAACAAAGAGATGAAACAAAGATGGCCGTAGATGAATTAATAAGAAACTTGAATATACCGTAGAAAATAACTTGTATCGAAATCCATATATATATATATATATATGCAATATATGCAATATATGCAATAAAATATTAAAAGCCAGCGATAACGACAACATTTTCATTCATGAAAATACTGCTCCTGCGGGTATTAATCCAGGAGGCGTCCCGATACAACGCGTCTGGAGAGCGAATTTACTTAATCAACTGCTTAACCAGCTGAGCTATCCTTTTCCTGTCAGCGGGACAGAGATCTTGAATGTGCGGGAACGATGCCGTGTTCCCGTCGACGTCCGCTGTCTCTCCCCTGCATTTCCAGCAGAATTCCTCGTCAGCCTTCACCTCCTCGCTCTCTGTCGAGATCGTTTGTCTGCTCGAAGATTAAACAGGTACAACGTTTCCCTTTATTAACGGAAACGAATGGACGCCGCGCTGTCCGACGCGACACACAACCAAACATTTCTGAAAGGGATTTCCCCTGATCCAGACATGAAACGTACCGCATATTCGGCACTGATTCAAGATACAGAAACACCGGGACGTGCAACGTGCACGTTGTACCAATTCAATTTTCGACGAAATCCCGCAGGATTTCTATTATCATAGAGAATATGTAAATTTATCATTTTACCATCGATAACTTCGTTATTCCGGAAGCGCAAAGTGGATGGAAATGAAGATCACACGGAACAAACAGAATGGATTTATGTCGTCCCGGTTGGAATACGTTTCACTCGCGTTCAGCTTTCGTTCCGGTCGGATCGAAGAATAATCGACCGTGTCAGCCCCGTCGTAACGCAATAATGAGTTTCGCGTTTGAATCGAACTGTAAGCCGGTTACGGTGACGATGGGAGATTGAAATTAGTTCAATTCGATTACGGACCTTCGTCGTCCCGATGCATGCGCTCGTTCTCCTGATAGATTCTTAGAGTGCGTTGATGAAGCCTGGCCAATCTATCGCAGAATAATTCATCAATATTTATGACGTTTCCAAACACCGCGAAGTCTAGCGCGATCGCAAACATACAAGCGAACTCGAGAAAACAACGAAATGAACGTTACGCGCACCTCTTGCTCCATCTAATATAGGAATTCACAAGTGTCCCGTCGTCGTAGTCGTTTGAATACATATCTGACAAACATCGTCCCGCGGTCCCGAAACGATCGTATATAAACGGCAAAAGGGTTACGACGTGCAAGGTTGAAAGTCGAGTTTCGTGCTGGATTCGCGCGACGAGCGTGTCACCGTCGACAAATCCCTGGTGGAACGATTCGCTGTTGTCCAGAGAGCACTCGATGCTCGATGCTCTGTCGTCTGAAGTTGGATTTATATGACATATCAAGAGGCACTTCGCCCTGAAGCGGCGATATTGCGAATACTCCTGACTCTTGACTCTTGACTCTTGACTCTTGACTCTTGACTCTTGACTCTTGACTCTTGATTCTTGATTGTGGTAAACGAACAGCGGGGGCGAGGGGACTGCTGAAACTTATTATGTTCGCGAAATAAAAATGCAGGAACGAGACGAGAGAAGGATATGATATGTATATAGGGGATATAGTGTAGGATTTAGGCAAGACGTTTGAATTTTATTCAGAAAAATCAGTGCGCGTTAAATTTACATCCGCCGTAGTCTTTGTGCCCGCGAAACAGATCGATAAAACTCGCGGATTGCTTGCCTGTCTAGCACGCTATTTTTGACGACGCTGGTGCACCCGAGATCAGATGCCGAGAGGAAAGTCGCAAAAATTGACAGACGAATGAGAAAACTCAAACACGACACCTGTGACATGACAATCTCCATAGCACATCGAGTAGTCTCTCATTTTTGTTCTCCTAGTCAGACGAAAGAAGGGCTGGATACGACCGGTCCTTGGATTTTAACGAGCACTCTCGGCTGATCGGCTGTTCTGAAGTAGAATTTCGATGACTTCTCAGCCCTTCTTCTGCGCCGTTCGGGCAAGCGGTTAACGTAATAGTAGTTTCTTGTTCCGTTATTGGAACGCTGGTCCTGACATCGTTGCCTAGGATGGACAGATGCATAACGCTTCGTTGTCCTCGACGGGAATCGTATCTCCTGGAGCTGACCAACGAGAAACTTTGCCCTCGTCCACGTGAGCTTAGGTCCGACGAGCGACGGTGTCGCCTGCGGATCCTCCTTGGCATGCAACAAAGTAGATACCTGGGAGAAAGCGTAGGGTACACTCTTACAAACACAGTCTGCAAATTGTCTGCAACAATTTTTTATATTAATATTAATAAGAATGTGGACGGGTAATTCTTTACCAATTGGCACATTGGAGCAATCACGATTAATTTAGCTTGATAATATTATTAATAAATGTAATTGAGGTGAAGGATGCAAAATGGCATTCCCGTTGAAAAATGGTTAGGAATAAATATTCATAGGTGCGCAAGATTGATTAAGCTTATCCGTAGATTGGACGCGTCATTCGAACTTTCGAGGGAAATGAAAAAAGTGGAGAAAATTAATTGTGGCTGTGCGAAGTCACCAACTGACGTGGAATGGTATCGATAATCCTTTAATCGATCAATTTTTATCCAGCCTCCACAGATTTATGCATCTCGTCAATTCGGTCGTCAAATTGCCGTCAACTTTTTTTTTTTTCTTGAAAACTCGATATCTCACTTGGAATTGTCGATAACTTTCGGCAAAAGCGTTAATATTTCTTGATAGTCGTTATTGCCATTTCGAAAAATAACACGTGACTGTCCGTTTGAGAGGCACCGTAAATATGTTTAAAAGAAACAAAGTTTTTCCTTCCAACCGAACTACCTGTCGAAATATTTCCTAAACGTGCCGCTGACGCAGTATAAAGCAATGGGATTGATGCAGCTGTTGGTGAACGCCAGACAAAAGCTGAGGATCCGAAAATAATGCCAGAACGCGTTGTAATCCTTCTGCGCTGTTGGATGAATATAAAACCACAGCATGAACACGTGTTGAGGGAAGAAACACACTGCAAAAACGATCACGAACGCCATCACCATTTTGGCCACCTTTTTCCGCGCTTTCACCTGTTTCACCTGCAATCAAATCGTAACGAAAAATCACAACGCACACTTTCACCTACGAAAACGAATCATTGCTGGTCTCGTTGAAATATTAGTCTTCGGCCGCGAATAAAATTACCAAAGTCTGCGGAACGAGAATGAAGAAAAAAGAAATTGACGGTATAGCTGGTTCGTTGAATTTAACAACATTGCAAGCCGTTGCAGACGTTGAAGTACGCCAGAAGAAGTGATTTACGCGTGGCTGTTGGAATGTCAAGGGGGAACTTCGGGTCGGAAAAAACTTTAATTGCTTTTTCTATAACTCACCTGACCTTGCATCTCGCCAGGTATATTTCTGGTGCTGCGCATCAGATGTCTGGCCATCAGGATGTAGAATACGGCGATGATACTGAGTGGCATGGCGTAGTATATGAAGAAACGACAGACCAAAATTGTTTTCGGGTAATTCGGACCGAATTCTTCCGGGTATGGGTAGCAGGCCTTTAAACATTCAGACCGGATCTGTGGTTTCTTGCGTGAAATTAATTGAGCCGACCTAATTTTCTCTCAACGATCAAATTCGAACAACGGTGGATAGTGCGGATAACGGGAAACATAATGTGAAAATGAAAATGGTTTCGGTTGTTTCGATGATTGTGCGCTTCATTTCATGTGCGCTGGTGAAACTTACACGAAAACTCACGTTCCTGTTTACTCTGAACACCCTAATGTAAGAGAAGGAGGCTGGAACGGCGCAGATAATGGCCAATAGCCAAATTAACGTGGCGACGATCACAGTAAAACGCGTTGCCCGTCTTCCTGTACCTTGAACAATAAAAGTGAAGTAATCCAGACGATCTACGTAGATGATACGTGAATCTACGCCGGCTAGAATGTTTCATTTTACGGTGCACTTTGCCTGGAATATCATTCTTTTTAGGGGCAAGCGTGATGCGCAGTGCATTGTAGCTGTACGATTGTAAGATTATAAATGTTGGTCGTAAAATGCAAAATGTTCTTCAAACGCGATCGCTATCGTACAGTCGGATTCAACAAATTAAATCGAGTTACGTGAACGTTATTTAAAAACTCGTAGCTTTCAGCAAAGTCCCGGAACATTTTGCACCGTGGCATCGTTTGTCGCAATGATCTCTCTCGCGGAATTTAATGACAGGCAAATGGGAAATCGAAATTCGTTACCCGTGGCGTGAAGCTTTCTCATTGGATCGACGATAGCGAAGAATCTGTCTGCTGAGAGTGCAGTTAAAGTGAACACGGAGACACCCACGGAAATATCCTTGGCGCACTCGGAAACCTTGCAGAGCACAAGTCCGAAAGGCCACGAATCCAGAATATACACGGTGAAGGTGAACGGCACGCACGTCACTATCACCTAAAGTTCAACATTGAACAGACGTCTCAGAGAAAGAAGGCATCCACGTTTTTAGAGAAATCATAATCATCACGGATCGTATTCTTTGGAATAAAAAAGAAACGCTCAGAGAAAAATAAATTAAGTACAAGGAGGCGCGTAAAATCTTCGCTTCTTCGTGTACGCGTTTATGTAATAACTACAGCTTGATCGGATAATAAAAAAAAAAAAATATATATATATATATATGTATATATAGGAGACTTGAAGGAGAAATAGGTCTTGTCAAGGTGAGAACAGCTTAAGTGAAAAATGCTCAACGAAACTGCCTTGTAAAGCAGGTACTAAAATATTCAGGTAAACGAAGAAGAATGAAGTTCTCCATAGAAAAAAAATAAAAAGCAAAACTATACACGGTAGGAGTTCCCTGTAATTTCACTGAGCAAAGAATTGAAATGGGCAAGTTCGCTTTACGTGGGATAACATAGAACACGTGCCAAGAGGTCTCCGAGTGCCAATGAGAAGACATAAATATTGGGAACGTTCCTCATGTTACTGTGTCGCAATATGGTGAGCGCGAGCACGCCATTTCCGGTCAGTCCAATTAGAAGAATTAGCAAGAACACCACCGGCACTATATACGTTTCCGGTCGATCTCCATACGGCGTATATTCTTCCTCCTCGTCGTCGTTCTCATTCAGCATCGTTTGATCCATTACACCGTAAACACCGGCGACGCTGGTGTAATGCGTGGTCGACACGATACCGGAAGTCACCCTTAAAATGGTCGAAGCGGAAGGTGTGGTCCATGAAATTGACGATAACGGGGAGATGGTCGTGCGAGCCTTGAACATGATTTCGTTCTTTCTTTATCCAAGTCCAATGGTCCCTTTGTTTGAGAGAGGATCGTTGCGTTTCACATCTTGATCGGGTGCTCGTCTGACCAATGGCCGCAGGTGGCTCGCCAGTTTCTCCCTTTCGAATATCTGGACACTGGAAATTGGAAAAGAAGCATCGTGAGCGAAAGTTCTTGGCAAATGGAGCGGAATACGGTGGTAAATGGAGAAATGAATTTGCAGAAGCGTGTAAAGGGGAAACGATTTCGAAAAGGTGAGTGGAAAATTGGTACGCGAGGGGCGTTGATTTTTCGCTGGCAGTAAAGTTCGGCTCGTTTATTTTTCTTTTCTTTTCTTTTCTGCGAAATAAGACGAAGATAAGTTATGCCTGGGTGAGATGAGACGATGGTCCGAAGATATTTTCTGTGAAAGTTCGCTAAGGGACTCGGAACGATGGTGCCTTAATGCCACGCTTTCTGTGAACCCAGCAAGGTCTAATGAGAGTTCCGCTGGTTACGCTCGGGCCTGTACCGTGTATATAAAAAGCGTCACCAATAAACTTACGACCCACAGGGTAAGGGTAGAGCTGCATTTCTGTCACGCGATAAGAAGAGAACAAAAATATGAACCTGTTCGTACAACGTGACTCGTTAACCGGCTTGAGAATATTTATCGCCTTTCATTTTTTTTCAATCGTGCCAGCGACGTTTCGCGATCCGTAAACGACGCGCGCTTAGACGCTTGTAATTTTCCGGAGGTCTACGGTTTAGCGGCGATGTTTCAAGCTTACGCGTTCTCTCCTGCTTCACAATATCTTTAACGTGGCCGAGCGGATGCTTTTGTGGATAAAAGTAGGGCGCAACCCGTTTAAAATGCCTTTGAAGGAAATAAAGTCGCTGCATTACAATTTTACACGATTGCGGTGAAAGAAGGAATATCATCATAGGGAACTCGAGATAAGATTTAGCCGTTGATAATGTAATTTCTCGTCGTATAATTTTGCAATCGTTGGTGGGCGGAGGGGGGGGGGGGGGGTGCAATCGTTTAAAAGTCGAACAAATGAAATCGGGGGAAAGTTTCGAAATGATTCGAAAATACGAATGTGATTATTCAGAGTGCAGGTCTTATTTGCGGGCGCAAAAATGAGGGACTTCATTGTGTCCAATAATTACAAGGACGGAATTGAATGCTTCTGCAGCTCGGTCCTCCATGTTCGTGGGCCAAAATAATAGTAAATCGTAGCTCGTTCGAATTCCAACTCGTTAGAAAGTTTTCGCTTACGCGTGGTAATTCCGGTGGCGTATATTTTATCCAACATTGAAGTATGTTACAAATTTGATTTAATATATAACAACGGTGGATACGTGTTCGACGATAGAAATGGAATATTCAGTTTGCCAACTTACCAACCGCCAACTGAAGCTACTACTAATATCGTGCAACAGAGTTCATTATTTAATTTTTTCTAGCTCGCGAGCTTTTATCCAAAGGGCTTGCACGCAAATATATGAATCAAGCCTTTAATCGAATCGAAAGAACGCCACCATAAATCCAGTAGCATGTTTCCCTGCGAATGACGCAGAAAAAGAAGTACATTACTCGAGCATTTCCTGTACTCTGCTTGGGGCACAGCTCTATTGTGAGCTGCGTAATGGTAAAAGCATACTTCATTGCCGCCGTTCCACGGTCCACTAAAGACAATGCAAACCTGTGTTTCTGTGTACAGTACACGTACAATCGTAGCTGCGACCAAGAACCCCCGCTGAATTTATCCCGCCAAATGAAAGGCACTTTCGTTGAAATTCACGATTTAACCCGCCTCCTTTAAACATAACTGATGGACCGTTTCAGACTGGCCAGCAAGCGGTTGTAAATTATCGCAGATCCTCCTGGGAACGTGTACTCCACTTTTATCTACGAAAAGATTGCCCGGGGGAATGTTTTTTTTCTCCTATCATGTCGATCGATGTTTAAAGAACGGGAGGAGACAAGGGACTCCTTAAATCACTGCCGAAGCTGGAACCGTTCCATTTAACTCGATTGAAGGATCGGTAAACCTATCTCTGGCCAATGTAATCACCTAACAATTTCACGGTGTGATTCCCTCCAACGCAACTATGTTTCTAGACTGACGCGCAATCTCGTTCCAAGACGACCGAGCCTCCATTGACTAGAGAATCGAACATCTACGAAGTGTGACGGTCCATAAATCATATCTATTGTTTTTAGAGTTGAACCGAATTTTGCCAATCCCTTTGAGAAAATAGAAATAGTATAACAAATATTGCAGTGTCCCTGTGCTATACGATTTTAGGTATGAACCAAACTGCTCGATTCGGATACCACGGTAATTTATTCCCAATGATGGCCCATTACGATGATCAGTCTCGGACAGGACAAGGCAGAGCTAGCAGCTCGTAAATCAAAGCCAAAGACATTTAGGGCCATTAAATGAGGCTAGTTGCGATAGCGGCCGGCATAGGATTAGACAGGATATACACAGTAAACTAACTATCGATGTACTGTGTAGAATAACCGAGTGCTCGGAGATTAATATGGCATAAAGTTTAGACCACTTGAACGTTTGGTAATTTTGGATTACATTATGCCTTGATAAAATATTCTATGGCTGCTTAGAAAATGGGATTGCCCGAAGTGTCCTGATTGCGATCCAATTTCGCGAGAAAATATTGCCGAGCGCTGTTTGCGGAAAGTTAAAGAACATTGGCGCTGCACGAAACCACGTGTAGAACTTTTAACAAATGATATGCATCGGTTTCGCCAAAGTGTAATACCCTAAAGGTATGAAGTATAATACTTTTCCGGAAGATCGAAATTCCTTGGGTTTAAAGTAAGCTTGATCTTTTGAATAACAAAACAGACTTGTTGTATCGTTCAGCCGTGAAGAACAGTAATTTTGGCGAGGACCTGTGTCTCGAGGATTCACCACTGAATCAGACCAGCTGTTACTAAAAAAAACAAAAAGTCTATTACCGAGCAAACGAAAATTTCAAACAAAACTTTTCACATTGCTCAACCATAATACCGCAAAGTTCTATATGCTGGTCTTCTTTGATGCCTTAATCTCACATTGAGAAAGCATTTTCTTTTTTTATATTTTTGCAAACAGAACGTCCACAGAAGGCATTTCTGCGATCACCTAGGCGCGTTATTAGCGTCATTAAGCTTGGACTATCGATCTGCGTGCCAGTTGATTACGTGGCATAGTTCCCGCGGGTATAAAAGTTCCGCTTAATCGGCAAACTCAACCCATTTTGTCCAAAAAGAGATTCCCTTTAATTTTGTTACGCAACGATTCTCTTTAATTGATGTCGCGTAGCAAAGGCAATCTGACAAATTTTCTGTCCGGCATTTTAAAGAATAAAGAAATATATGCCGGTTTTTGGTAGAGAAATTTTCACTCTGATATAAATTCCTGCCGTTTATGATAAATTGTTATCTGTAACGTTTATTTAACCACAGTAAAACACGGACAGATATCTGGTCGATTTAATCGCCAAAGAAATTTTTGCTGCACAACGTTTTGTAGATGTATCAGTGATTAATTACTCACACATTGTTCAATGAGGCTTGAATAACGCTGCGCAGTGTACGTGTGTTACGTAAGCGGTTCTGATAAAACACGCCGCAAATCAATTAGTTATGCGCCTGAAATTTGTGACAACGTTACCCTATTGCTGTTCTCCGCTACCTATGATACGTCAGGATGCATAACCAAATTGAATTGCAGAATTTCCGACGCTTCGTGAAATAAGGCGAAACGGGTAGAAAAATGTGTGCACCGCTGTGTAAAATGTTTTAAACGTTTCGAAGACACCCAGGGGGGATGGGAAATGAATATAGTTTTTCCGGACGTCGGCAGATTAAACGGTAGGTCGATCTTCGAACGAGAGAAACGAAATTCATCCCGCAAACCGTGGGACCATAAACGGTCGAACGACTCCCGACGCTTTTCCCCCGTGGAAAAAAAAAAAATTGTTAATTGGGGCGCCGGTAAAATAATCAAACCTCAGGCACATGGCCCAGCTCGAGGCAACGTTATACGACCGTTGGTATCATTCGCACTCGCTAAATTTGTAAATAATTGCCCGATCCAGCTGGTCGTGCAACGTGGACTGTAAATCGATTGGTAAAAAACCTTCGTATCCTTCGTGTATTCCACTGGCACGTCGATGGTAAATAAGAGAAGAATATAATTGGACCATCCGCGAATTAAATAAAGAAACTCGACGCGATCCATTTAATATATTAAAATGTTAGAGCTGTGCCACTTTTTTTTACCGCTGTCCGAGACAGGGAAAATTAATCATTCAGACCTCGACGCGATCGAGTTCACTGTTCGACGCGTTAACATTCCCCGCGACTTCGACGATAATTGGCGCAAAGAGTCCGATGTGAAATGAGCACGAGGAAGATGAAATCGCTCCTCGGAGGATACATGTACAGTAGAAACTTCATGTCTACGATAAGGATAGTTCGTGAAGGAAAAACGTCACGAATAAAGCACCAGGGAGAAGGTGGATTATTCATGAAAGTTAACTAGATAGAAATCGATATGGAAGAAAAGAGTTTGGTCTACAAACATTTATACGGGCCTCTGTGTACGTACCGACTCGTATTCCTCTTCGACTGAAACCCTTGTCAACGTAATGAGCGGAAGTCTGACCAATTCGTACTTATACTACTTGCGCCGCGTAGCATTGATTACGGATCTTATGGAGTTGAATTACATTCCTGAATTTTGGCGCAATCGTCATTGCCGTAAAATGTGGACTACCTTTAAGCTCTTAATTTATGAAAATTGCAGTGGCGCATAATGGCACTCCTGTTTAATAAATCAAAATTACAAGGGGAAACAATTTTCAAACTTAATCACACGTAAAGGATGACATTAAAAGTTTGATATTTTTAATTGCGGTTGTAAAGTCGCGTTCTCCTCGAGTCTTTGAAATATTTGGCCATTCTTGAAGACAAGATCGTAAACCCCACGAATGTTAGAAGGCAGGAATCTTGAGGCCGTAATAAATTAAAAGAGAAACCAGCCCGTAAAGAGTACGAAAATTTGCCACGAAATTGTTTCGTTGAGCGTCGACATTCTGCCGTGCACGCGTTTGCAATTTTCATTCATCAATCAGGCTGCCCTTGATTGATATGTTCGTTGAAAAATGATGGATCAACTAACCAGAGATCGTTAAGGAAGTGCTTCAGAAAATAATGCAACGTGAATTTCGGAGCAGGTTCTAGTTAAAATATTAACAAGCTCGCTGGAGGAACTGCGCGTACAAAGAATTGTGTTTGTAGCGAAGTAATCAGGAGATGAACAGCATCATGTAACGGAGCAATGCTTAATTAATTACGTTGGAATCTATATTCCAGGGAAATTTTTCCTTCCTTTATTTTCATCCTGCAGAGAGTTGAAGTCAATTAATTCTCGGAAAACCCAATAATCTTCGAGGCGTATAAATAATTCTACGAAGCTCTCTTTAATATTTTTCACCGACCTATGTTAACCAATCGGTCACGAAATTTGCCAAGCCCGAGCAAAACGCAGCTCGATTGAATGAAATAAAAATAATCGACCAGGGTTCCGAGCTCAATTCCTTATTTGACCGATTCACTTTCAGCGGCGGTGTATGGGATGGCAGGTAAAGTGAATTCGCACTGCAACGTCGCGTCGTGACGAGAGCAAATTAAAAACGCCACCTCGTAGCTCGTAAAAGTTGCGTGGCAGCAAACGTTCCTAGAGAATTCTACAGGTCATGCCAGCTTGCCGTTTTAATTAATGCATTGTGACATTAACGAAGACACGATTCGGAAAGCGCACACATGCAATACACCATTGTAATATATTCAATTAAACATCAAAGGGGAAAATGAAGAGAATATATACATACATACATACATATATTCAAGAGCACCACAATATGGTACACTTAAGTATTGAATCTTTTGGCACGAAAGCAAATCGTTGGGGTTGATTTCGTAATTACATCGACAATGGGGGGCGGGGGGGGGGGGATTTTCATTCTCCGTGGGAATCGTCCCTATAAAAATATCGAGCGTAAACCTCTGGCAGCCTTGCTGCCATTTTCACGAGGGTGCGAGCGTAAACGTCGTGCAGGAGGCTCGTAAAGTTGAGATAGTGGCTGCTCTTGACCGTCGATCTATTCCTATGATTGCCAATGGGGAGTTATGCATGCCCCCCCCATTGAACACCACAGTGGTATTATTCCATGGAGCATTAATGGTATTATCCTGCCACGAAATTTTGATATTTACTACTACTATCGCTATTACACATGGATATAACGAAGGTTTCATTAGTGTCTCGACTGGGTAATGAAGTGGAGGCGGTTGCAGTAGTGTTAATCAATAACTTTAATACCCAAACACCAATGGGAATTTGCCGAGTGCGTTTTGAAATTTATTCACATCCGTGTCGATTCAGTGGGCAGGACTTTAGAGGATTCAGATGAGTCGTATCTTTGAAGATCACGTCGCACGGGCTAGTCAGTGGTATTAAAGCTCTTAGATCCTTTCAGGCGTGATTGCTGCAGATTGGTCGCGTTTCTACGTTCTTACGAAGTTTGTTTCTGCGACGATCGTTGACGTTTCACTCGCGTTCATTCGGGCAACATAGCCCAACTTTGGACAACACCGAGTCGAGAAAGTAGAAAGTAATTAATTCGAAAATTGAGGAAGTGCCAATACCATCTAACACCCTTGATGAATACAACCTCGACTAGTCACGATGTACATTCTGTTTCAACGAGGACACCGCCAATATTTCAGAGTTCAACTTTGAACAGCTCAATAAAGAAGCCGGTAATTGAATTGTTCATTTATTGCAGCTCAATCGTAACTCGTATCGCGGGGCAAAAACAGAAAAGTGAAAAGAAGAAAGCCCACTTCGTTTCGAGCTGCCAAATAAAATTTCGTGCGGTGTTGCACGGTCGCTTTTTAAATTTAAATACCGTTCCACGTGCGATTGATTTGATGAATCCCCCCGTGCCATCTGCCAACGTATTTACATTTCATCTGTTATAAAATGTGTAAGTTAGTGAGAATCGGTCCACTCTCTTCTACAAAATACGTTGCATATTCTATCAGTCTCTGAGCACAAATTGGAGCAGTAGATCATCAGTTCTCGCCGAAGAATTGAATTCTCCGATACACCGGACACGATTATTTAATCAGAGGAGACACACTTGGAAAGCAATTATGCAAATTGATTGGAACTTCGTCCTGGATCGTTCCCGTTAGAATACGTTCCACTGGATCCGTATATATCCCGATTTGTTGTGTTGCCAATATTTTTTTACCATTGCACCGGATCGCTTGAACAAAAAGTAGGTAATAAAATTACGGAAACTTCTGCTTTATTGGTTTCAACCGCGGAGGAAGTGAATCGAAGCACCAGAACGAGCTATTCATCTCGAGCTTGACAGTGACAGGTGTTACGGGAGATTCATGGAAAGACATTGAAGTTCAAGTGGCGCAGAATAATGGGCAGCAATTTTTTAAACGTGGCCTTTTCGCGTTTCCGATGCACAGGGTTATAGATTTTCGATGAATCGTTCTGGTGACGAGTGCAGGGGAGAAAAGTTCGTGTCTATAAATCGTTCTGGACTCATGTGACACTAACATGATCCTGCTCGCTAAAAACTTTCCACCTGCCAAACAACGTTCCCTTGACCTGCTTTAAGCTTTCTCTAGCGAATTTTCTATCTACTAAATTTGTCTATCACCGTGAAAGAAATCAATGAAGTGTTATCCATTTCCGAAATCGTGATTTTTTGACAGACTAAACGAAATACACGATTTTGTACATTCCCAATTTATTAGCAACATTACGCAACACAAAGACTTTAGTACAATCGTGGAGCGTCGGAGTCAAATAAACGTTTCGTGCTTCGTAGGAGTTTCATGGGACGGACGAACCGTCTGAACAAACATAACAACCCAATGCGGAATATTCGCGGATGTACAGACGTTTACGAAATGCAACTATTAAACAGTCAATTAAGCTAGCTGTTCATGGGAAACATCTGTCACAATCCTGAACGCGGGCCCACAGTCGAAAGATTCGTGCTTGAAATAGTGTATCGATTTTATTATAACATACATTAGGTTTGGATTAGGATTGGGTTAGGTTTGTATAGCATATTCCAATCACGATAATGATAATATGTTGAATAAAAATAATCAGCCCCCACGAATTAATTGATATTTAATTACGGGACGATATTACTTGCGCGTAAAACTTTCAATCAATTGGCTGAAATAGCAATTCGTGGTTTCAGCCATTGATATTGAAAGCGAGTAAATCCAGGTGAGGTTGGACCGACGCGACGTGGAAATCAGCAGGTCGAAAGATCAAAGCCGCAAGAGGAGTGTCTCGGTACGGAACCGACAGTCGTAATAGATATTTATCAAAGTCGAAGGTTTCAATAGCCTTTGACCGAAAAATTTCTTTCCACATATCGAGCACATCAACCAGAAAAGACTGAATTGCTGGATGCCGCCGAGTTTTCTCTTCCAAATGAATTGATTGCAATAAACACGATAACATGAATAATTGATCAACCTTCTAGCCTGGTTCCTTTACTTAATAAATAATTATTATTGACTACTAATGACATTCACTTGTAACCCTTTGACGCTGAAGCTGTTATCAACCGAGCTATCGATATTGCCTTTATTATCTGGGCATTCGATCTACCTTTTTTAATCATTCCCCGTGAAGATCGGCGACTGGTTATGTCGCCGAACGCCGGTAGTCAGACTTCCAATTATCCTTGATCATGGTAAATGATATCGCTCGCTAATGGCTTCCCGTCTTTTTAACTGTAATTCGAACCGGCACGTCCGTAATAAGTAACTTTTTTTGTTCTTCTGGTTAACAGAAATGTAAATTTGTTCCAGAATTGTTTCGCAATTGATCATTTTATGTTGGAAGGAATTCATTGACAGAGGGGTGCGCTAGGAAATTGTTTCTTGAAAGACAATGTGGTAACGCATCTGGAAGTTCGTACCTTGGAGTTTTGTGGTCAAGTAGTCCCACAGGATTACAATGTATTTTAGGGGGTCCAAAGATGACGAGAAGATTGACGTTTCCTCTTTGATAAATCTTTTTTTCTTTCGCAAGCAACGAGCAGATGGTTCGAGGGGAATTATGGTAATCCTTGGATCGCTTTGTCGGAGGAATCATTCCTGAAAAGCTCTGCGCTAAATATAAACGAGAATCAAGTTTTTCATGCCATCGGAATAATTTATAATATCAAGACGGAATAACAGAAAATAATATTCTCGGATTCCTTCGGAACAATATTATCTGTGCAGTATTCTTTTCTCCAGTAAAAATCGAAAATTACTTCAGAAAGTTAGTCCATTCGAGAAGCTTTTTCTTCAAGGAACTAGAGTTTTTAATATGCAAGGGAAACCATAAAAGAACATAATCATGACTTATTGCAAAGAAAAAGCAAGTAAGTACTAGAATTATCTTGGAATCTGCCGATCGATGCGCAGTTTGATCGTAATTCTACCTGAGTCGTAGCATCTTCGTCGACATATCGATATGTTTTTATTGAGTGTGACCGGAAAATAGAGGGATCAAACTAATGCAAAATATTTGAAATCTTTTGATCACTCACGAAACAATAGACAGCTGGTGTCTCTATTTTATCCCACCATCGTTTTCCTTGTTTTGGACGCATGTATTTACTTTACCCCCGCCACTCGCACATAAGTGTTTATTAACCCCGTTCCAGAGGAGCATTTTCCTCCGCCGGCAACCCCACCTTTTCCACATGCTTTGTATATCGGAGAAATTCGGGAAACGTCGTGTAATTTCTCCCTTGGGGGTATATTTTATTCCCACGCTTAATTATAATCGTCAACAAATTATTTCCGTACACGATCTCGTAACGAAACAAATTTATTAGAAAATTAACGTCTGATCCACTCGTGCTCAGATGCAAATTGTTAATTACAGAGGCACGTACAAGTGACAGTAGTTGCAAGTAATCGATAATGAAATGCAAATAAATTCTTAAACCCAGGTTGTAAAAAATTGGAATAAATAAGAGCCACGATAAAATACTAAAGTTATTAAACTCGGCAATTTTAACTAGCAATCTTGCATATTTCAACTGTTTCGCCGACACGGCAGCTGGATGTGGGTTAATCAGTTTTTAAGGTAGGGAATAGATTAATCGTCGATGGTAGCTTCCGCAGGGTAAGTTCTCATTTCTTTTACGAGACACACCTGACAACTACATGTTTGCTATTATTCCAAAATTCCTGACAATCATACGCGACGTACGAATAGGTAGAGGAGAGACAGGGCATTCCGAGGTAAAGGGAGACGCAGAGAAAAGTCGGCCTGCATTGTAACGATACTCTCTCAGAGACGTCGCGTACCAGTAAATTACACGTCCTGGAACGTGAAATATGTGGACAGCATAATACGGGAGTATTCCTGCTACACTCCAGACGATTTTTTACGGCGGGCTCGTTTTGCAATATCTATAAATAATGTAAGTCGAGTTGAGCCGCCTGGAATCACGTCCTACGAAAAATCAATAGATCTGCTGGTTGTTTACTCGTTCAAGCGAACTGGCAACGAGTTTACCAGGTAAAGTGTACAGTGTACAGGGAGGGGAGAGAGACGTTCGTTTTTCGGATTATTGCGACAGACACGACTTCTCGCTCTAAATCCGCATAAATCCTTCCGTTCGTCCTCGAAAATTTATCTAATGCCAGCCGGCTGTTTATTGACCTGGCCAGAAATTTGTCAACAAGACGGACAGTCGGGTGAAAAATAATCCCTTCTGAAACTACGTTTAATTGCCGCGCGAGAATCAACCTGTAAAATTCCTAGTTGAATCGTTGAACGAACTGCAGTTCTGGAATCAATTAGATCGCAATGTAATTAAGGCGAGACATTAAAATGAATTCAGACGGAAAGTGGGTACTGGGTGGTGTTTCTCGTGTTCCACGGGCTCGTGTTTTCACTTTGATTGCTGGAATTCTCTCTGATTCGCGTCAATTCTTGTCCGCGTGCTGTCGCTTCGCGCGCAGAGTGCGAGAAACCGGATGGATTGAAACTGGGGTTGAGGCGGGGCGGTGTCAAAATAAGGAAATAATACATGGCATTTCATTATCAATATACATATATACATATATAGATATAGTATGCTAATAATATTGAGATTTTTAAATGCTTGAATTTTCCAAGTAGCAAAATTTTGTATCTTTCATCGGGCATGCGAAACTGAAATGTAACCCTACCGCCTTCCAATTATTTTAATTAGTTTAATTAAGATAAATCTTCATTCGTCATCATTTTACAATATTAATTTCAACTACTTCGGGTTCCTTCTTGGATGATTTTTTTATATACAAATATTCAGAAGCATCTAAAAACGAATCAAAGGATTTTAATATCGCGTTTCATGGTTTAATTTCTCTGTACGGGATATTTTCGTATTAAAATCCCCGGTGCAGATTACAAATGACGGTGATAATTACTTCACGCCTCGAAGTACGCTAGATTTTAAACGAAATGTTACCCATTCGTGAAAGGGGGGAATTGAACCACGACAAAGGATCATTCATTTAGAGTTTTAGAGTTTGACGTTGACACGTGTTACAAGACCTTCGTAAGTAAGCCTTTGAAGTTCGAATGGGGTAGAATAATGGAGTAAAATTCTTTGAGCACAGATCTCCCGAGTTTCTAGATATGCGGAACCACTGATTCATCTGTGAACAGTCTAGATGGCGTACAGTGGAAAGAAAAAGTTCTGGTCTGTAAATCGTTTCGGTTCCTTCGCGAATTAGACGCAGAAACAATTTATGAAGATGGGTGAGAGAAGAAGTTTGGTTTTTTGCGAGGGTTTCCGTGAGAAAGGCCACATAGTCGGTCGCGTAATTCGAGGATTGCCATGGAAATCGTTGCTCGTAAAAAAACACTTTCCATTATACATCTGGGGTAGAAAGAATGGAAGCAAAGGGGCGGAATGAACGGAACCGATTTCATTCGACCTGAAGCAAACAAAAACAGCACGCTTGGCAACAGTTTGTACTTTTTGCACTGTTCCTTTCTGGTACGGAAAACGTGTACCGGCTATACGATTGAATTAATTCACGAAACTTTTCACGCAATATTCAGCGATTTGGATGAGAAGTTGGATCGTTTTTCCTATCGTTTTAATAAAGGATGGGAATGAAGATGACAGTAACGCGGAGCAATAGAATAACAGGATTAAATCATACAGACTGCGGGCGCAATTAAGAGAGATCTTGTGATACTTTGGTCTTTGGAACGGCCCCTTTTCTTTTTATTTCCCTTATTCTCTGTTTCATTTTCGCGTTTCCTTCGGCGCAGTGGAATTCTCGTTTCATGGGGTAATCTACGAAATTCTCGCATAGATCCGTAGGCAAAAGGATTTCTCGCTACTTTCCGGGAATTAGGGTCCCCCTCGCATTCTATTAATTCGTTCAGGCCAAAGTTATTAAATGTTTTAGAACCGCAGACTGCTTGATCTTGTCAGACTGTAATACCCACAACACAACGAGAAAATTTTCTTCTGAATAATATACGCGAACTGTAGTTTTATCCTTCTGCTGCAAACAGGGATACCAATCGTAACAAATTAATCAGTAGATATTGAAGTGCCCTTCGGTTCCTTCCTTTCGCTTCTTGACCGTCCTGATAATGCGATTGAAGCTCTGTTACAGGGGAATGTTCTTACGAGTAAGCTCCGTATAACCGAGAAACGACTAATAAAAGTAGGGTCTACCGCCAGATTAAAAATAAAAGACGTCTCGCTTTCGTGCGGTTCATTTCTTGGGAGAAACTAGGATCTCCTCTTTTTATTACCGGTGCGAACGTACACGCGACTCGTATTCCGGTGATATTATTCCCGATATAGTTTGCCATCGTGATAGGGTAAGGGGACGCGAGGCCATTAAACGAAAGAGTAATGGAACGTACAAAGCGCTTGATGAAGAGAGGTTTAGACGTTTCGAAGCACGTAATATGTGCATCGACAAAAATGATCATTGCTAATAAGTGGCTACTCAACTGTACGAAAGGAGATGAAAGAGATCGTGTTAGAAGAATACCACATTTTAATCTTTAGATCTCGATGCTTCTCGTGAATGTAACAACTCCTTGAATTAATTTGAATTAATTTGAATTAATTCAAGGAGTTGTCTCTTACACGGTGCTGCATAGTATTCTCCTACACATTTGCATCGTTTACTATGGTCCAAAATTAGCGGACCGTTTGATAAACTTTGCCATAAGCTCACGTCAAGTATAATTTATTCATCGAGTTCAATTATCGCGATGCTCAAACATTTCGGAACTTCGTGCGGAGCGATTCAACGATTAATCCTTCTGAAAAAAGGATTTGCAACGTTTTACGTAGAAATGACGGCAATTTAAGATCCTTTTACTTTGAGTAGGGTAACAAGGGCTTCGTTAGTTTACATAGGATTTCGTTTTACGGCCGCGTACAGTAAAACGGTATTTTCTGACCGTAAACTAAAAATGTACGTCTAATAAAAGTATTTTCATAAGGGGGAAAAAAAAACTCCCACCGAACATTTCGATCTGCGGCACAGAATATCAAACGTCAAAAGATGCGTTACCTATTTATAAAACGGTTCAATGCGGGTTTAACTATCGAATCAACCAGATCCACGTTCGATTTCACCGCATGGTCATTTCTGGTTTCCGGTCTTCTGTACGCGATGGGCGGAAGGTTCTAAAAATAGAAGCAGGTTTGCGGTATTGTAGTTTTCATTCAAAAATCCGACCGCAAGGCCTGCCCAGAGTTTTCACAATCTTCGCGGAGCTCCGCGCTCATTCAGATCAGTGTCGTTTTCCGATCAAATTGGTCAAGCATTGCCTGAATAGATCACGGGACTCGTCGTTTTTACGCGACGTTCCCATCGATTTGACGTCGCGGATGTGGCAATTGGGAACGCTGCAGGATGGCCGAAAGGAACGGCAAATTGACCGTAAAAGGTGCGCGGGCTGATAACGCGAGCTGGGACGCATAAAAATACGAGTTAATCTAGCCTTAAGCATCGCGACGATCCAAATATTGATCGTCACGGAAGCTTGGAAGCTAAACATGATAATGAGTCACGGTGGATCATATCGATGCAGTATACAATAGCGCGAAGAAAAAATGAAAACACCATTTGAGTATGAAAAAGAGTATAATTTAAGGAGTAAAAAGTGCAAGGTGTTAAACATTCTTGTCCTCGACAAAGTTGTCACGTTTACTTGAACGTAATGAGAGTTCCTCAACTAATTTCACCCAAGGAATAACTTATTCGCCGTCTCGTGTCGTATTTCCCTTTGAATTTTTTTCTGCTTCTTTTCTATCTAACGGATCCCCCCCGTGTTTCGAAGCGTGAGTTCAACTGCGAACGCAACCCCCTTTGTCCAGGAAAATCGTCGAGGAAAATCGCGTCGCAGAGCTTACAGTTCGACGTTGAAGACGAACTTGAACGTTGCTTGCAACATCGTCGAAGCGACGAGCGATTCGCCTCGACCTGTATGTAAGGTAGAATTTATTTGCATACGATTTGAATAGAACGAAGGAGGGAACGCGGGAATCGAACAAAGGGACTGGTGCTGGCGAAGTTTTAGAACGGTGGAGGCCTGTTAAATCGGCGACAGAATTTCACGCGTGTAATTAAAACTAATCGGGTTAGCCTGCTCGTCGATTCGTTCAATTTAGGCTGGCGGCGTTTAATGTGCCCTTAAAACTCGTTGAGTAACGAGAACGTGTGCAACGCGGCGATATAATCATTGGGCGCGCAGTTTGAGCTCGGCATCCGCTTTATTTTTGCGCGTGACTTTGTACCGCGGATACAGCGGGACGGATAAAGAAACCTAACTCAAACCTTGCGCAAGAATCCTATCGGCGATATTTACGGGGAAACAGAAATGTCTTGCGTTGAAGTATGAATAAATTGCGTGGTAAAAAAGAAATGATTGGAGCAGCACGATTGTAATATTTAATATGTCAATGGTGGACGATTTTAATTGGCAAACAGGAGTGGTTCAACGAGAGTGTCCATCTTGCCTGTTACAGACAGCGTCGCGGAAATATTAGAAATCGATCGACCGTCATGATGGATCGAACGTGGAATTTTCATTCGTCGATTTAATAGGTAGAAACGCCCTAACCATGTAGCATTACGACGCCAATAAAGTAGCAGGATCCGGAACAGAAATATATCGTATCTTTTCCAATAAAATTTTCACGTTCGGTCACTGTTGATCGCAGAAGGGGCGCGAATAACGAGGATATAAGGGTGTAAACGCGTTGAAGAACGACGGCAAAATTACTCACGATTGATCGATGTTGTTTTGAAGGGTTGCCGCGACGGAACACTGAACGATGAAACCGAAGAAAGGATCGTCGAGTGTGGTAGTAGGAGACAACCGCGTCTGCTCGTCACCGCGATACTACTGGCGAAGGTTGCTCTACCCACGCGAGAATGAGCGACCTACGAAGCCAACCCCGCCCACCCCCGAACCAGCAGAAACACAGCCGCCAACCACCCCCGCGGATCGCTGATCCTTTGATTTCGATCGCGATGACCCCGATCGAATGTTATGGCAGACGGAGTTTAGCACGTCGACAACCGTGGCTAGACGGTTATGGAATCGTTTCGTTTGAAGACAATTTGCCGCGGATTAATTGCAACAGAGTTTAATGATGCCCTGATAAGGGCTAAATCGCGCGGATAATTGTGGCGATTTTGGGTAAATGAACAATTCTCGGTGAATTGCTTTCAGGATTTATTCATAACGATGTTCGATTATAATGAACCAATGTCGATTGAGCGGAGAAAATAGCGATAGGGAAAATATGAACTTTTCGAATTTCGATAAAGAAATTTGTCACTTCTACGCGGGCAAAATTGCAGCACGTAAATGGACACGCGATAATAAATATACCGAATGAATATTATTGTTTTAGCGGAATTCGCTACAAAAGAATACGCGACATAATGGTTCATTAGGTTGTTCGGACAAGATTAACAGCTTTATGAGTCTGTTTCGAACAGATTGTATGCACGCAGAATGGTACAAATCGCGATACGATTAAAACGGGGAATTAACGGCGGATGAGAGTAGAAATGACAATAAAATTCTGCTCGATTTTCTCAATTGAGATTTGTCCTACAAATTTCATATCGCCGTGACAATTATTTCCCATACGTTTTCACGGGGATAAATTAACAGTATGCCTCGCGTGAATTTGATTTAAACGCCAAGCACAACGGTTATTTTCAAGAAAAGGGGGATGATCGTTTAATTCGCAGAATCGTGACTCGTTCAAGATATAACTCGATATACATATGTATTGTATAATGGCATATAGGGAAGTAAGGAGCACGAGTAGACTTATTTCATCCACGTGCTCTCGCGTATATTCAGGATGCAAGTCAATACCATGTGCAGGTGCACATATCGACTTGCCGTACCACATTTCATGTTCCATCGTAATTAAAACGGTTTAAGGTAAAGAGTTGACGCGTTGGAGTGAGCCCTCGTCGCTCGGTGTTTATTCACCGTGGGGATATTCAGACGTTCACACGTTCCACCGTGGTTGATCTTAATTAAAATTTCTTAATCGCCGTGAACATTGGTGGACGTGTTTAATTTCTTTTGTCAAACCGAATATGCTCAAGGTAGATGTTTAAATTAGTGCAATAAAGAAAGAAGGCATTGCAAAATGGTGGGTTTCTTGACAATTCTGTAATAGTCGAAAGGTGAATATTATTAATTATAATTATATTATTAATATGAGCCAAAAGGGTAAGCTCTATTCATAGATAATATAAATACATAAAACTATCCTATTGTTCTGTGGCATGAACGATATAAAGTCCCAACTAGGAGTGAAATATTCGAAGAAACTCGTCGATAGAATATGAAATATCAGAAATATTGCATCCATGTCTCGATACCGCGATCACAAGGATGGCAATACAGGGGATTACATACGTAATCTAGCCACTTCCGTGAAGCCGCGACTCGACCCGAGGACGTGTTTGAATACATGAAAGTTGGCCGTCTTCTGAAATACGGATCCGTGAAATGAGTGCAACGTGGCCTCGAGTATACTTCCTCCCTCGCCATTTCGTTCTCAACCAAATATTTGGTGCAAACACTCGCCGCTGATTTTATAATTCTACTCGAGCATGGCGTGTCCCTTTTTCTTTTTTTTTTACAGAAAATGTCTGCGATCTCTAGCTAGTTTCGAGCTCTCCACTTGTGTTTACACAGTTGCATCTTTGCGGGTTAATCCGTAATGTCGTCTCGGATACATTTATGCTATCTTCGAAGGTAGGATGCAATGGTTTATTTCACCTGTCGCTTTAAACGTACGAATAAACTGGATAGGATTTGAGGACGTTTCGTTGCTCGTTAAGGTTGCCTTGTTCAAAATGCCTTATTAACGAAACGACAACACGAAAGACCGTGGGTCCTCGTTCGTTTGGCTAGCCGATTATGCGAGCAAACCTTGTTATCACGAAACAAACATAATCCGATTATGGATCTGTCGGTTTAATCTGTTGCATGCCGCGATAGCAGTTTTTGTGAACAGACTTAGGTAACTACGATTTTTAGGCATTGTTGTGCAGGGGGAGATAGTAGAAATTTATTTGGTGGAGTAGAAGGATCAACATTTAATAAATTAAATGCAGAAAATTTTTTAGTTATAGAAGAGATCAAGTTTGTGGTGTCGTAACGATTAGCAGCCAAAGGTATAGAAAAATCGCGTGTAAATCATTGCGGAGGAAATTCGTAACAGTGACGTTCGATTGTTGGTTTTACTGGAAGATAACAGAATACTGGGAATTATGTTTTACCACTGGCGAATCGTTCCATCGGTTGTAAGAGCTGCGACTGTTCTTATCTGCCCGCGGCAACCAAACTTGTTGGTTGCAGTTCTAATCGATTAAAATTTCTCGTGATAAAAGTGGTGCAACCAATGGTCGCCAGATGACGATGGAGGTAAATGTTAATCAATTTCAGAAAGTTGGCATCAATTTCATTAGAGAATATGATAGGGGTTGAAACTGAATTCGGTGAAAAATAATTTATCAAGCTTAGAATGATATTAAATTTGTTTTGAGGTCATAATGTAATTGAAACCAGTGCTGTGAAAGAACGCTGTTGTGCATGTCTCTAAAGTTAAATTCATTTAATATATTAAATGCCGCAATGCATGTATCGATTTGCAACTCATTTTAATTTCTTTCCCTTTTTCTGTAATTCCATACATACCTACGACGTAGATCGTATCCTTATCCATTTCCAGGATAATTAATGAATCTTGGTTACTTTATAATTATTGCGTTGAAATATACTAGAAATATATTCTCAAGAGTTATATTTTATTTAAATAATATCAGTGATATTTTTATTGTAATGAAAATTCCGTTAGATATTTAATACATCTGTGTTATGAGAAGTAACAATTTTTTAATCTACAAGATTTAAAAATTAGGTGTTACATTTTCAAGTAGACTTTGCGCTACAGATGCTAGCATTATTGAAATACTACAAAAGGAAGCAACACGTCCTACAGATATCTGTTGCAATTTGACCAGAAAATCCAATATCTGCTACTTCTTCTGCTACAAGTCGTAATAGATATTTTATTTGCGAGTTTCATACTTGCTGTTATTCTAAATTAGAATCACTTAAAATCTATCCGGATTGACGTTAATAGTACAGAGCTAATATTGAAACACAATGTAGTTAATTTGAACAGCAGTTGCAGTGGCCGTAACAGGAAAATGATAATGGTAAAGATAAATCTAATATTAATATCCTCAAGCATAAGAGATGCTAAACACGACGTATCAGAAAATTGAGTTAAAATAAAGTTCGTGTTATTTGCATTTCCATTTGAATATTTTTACTTTGATTAAAAGTACGATAATCGAAAATATTTTCAATTTAAATAAGATTTAAACCAATAATCACATTGTGACAACTGTATAATGTATGAAAATTTATCGAAGCCAATAAAAAAGTTGCATACATACAAATGTTAATAAATTCGGCATAGATTCAGTTTATTTTGCAATTGGCCATTTATCGATGGTCGACTAGTGGTACTATCTTCTGCAAAAATACTGCAACTACTCGCACAATCTTATCGACAGCGAAGTGTAATAAATTTATTTAAAACTATTAAACAAAATTTGCTTCCTATCTACATTAATTGCGATGAGGCCGTTTTATTTCCAACTTTAATCAATCACTTTTTATTCTCGAGACTCGCAGTAGTATACTGTATCATATACTCGTCGGACAAATCGTGGGTTGCTTTAATTCCTCTTGAATAAGTTTCAGCAGATAAGACGCATAGAAGCTACTGTCGCGTTGAGGGCGGTAAAACCAGTCAGCGTTGGCGCAACAAAAGTTACGGATTCGAAACAACAGCAGCAGAAGTTCAGCTAGCTCTACACTATTCTGTACCGGGTAATCGCGACGACTTCGAATGGCTGCACCGAATTGTCACGAGTTAAAGTTCAAACATAATGTTCCACCTACTTCCTTATCTTTTTCGAGCGACCGATGCTACCGTAGTTCCACCCCAAAATCGTATTAAATTGCTCTGGATGAAACAGATACGAAATCCATTAACATTTCACGTGGACGCCCTTCTATTATTCTTCCCTCTAGTAGTGTATTGTCCATTACGGGGACTATTTTCTTTCCCTCGTTTTAGGGAACGGAGGAAAACGGTGTAATACCTTTATTGCAATTTGGACGAGTTCCCTAAACGAATTACATGGACTGTTCCTGCCTGCCTTACACTCGATCAACCCAATCCAGGTAGCACAACGATCGACAAAAAAACGACGAATCTCAGCATCTCATCACGATGTCATTATTGACTATTCCCTATGAAGATAAGAATGCTTATCGAAACACCGATCACAGTTTCGTAATAGAAAGCACCGAATCGAAGAAAATAGCATGGCCTTTTTCGGGGAAAACTGTGTAATAAATGGAAGGATTAATAGGGGTTGACGACAGTGATTGTGACAGCGCATTCCCTTTGGAAGCAGAAGATGTTTCAATGAAGAATGTTATAATTCAATGTTTGTAACAGTAGCATATATTTCGTTGAATGAAGCAGAATAAATTTAGAAGAAAACAGGTCGGATCGATTATTGTTAAAGCTGAAGAGGTTGCCTGTGATTACCTGGAAACTTTTTGCCCGACGATATTCTACTTGTAACGCTTCTTGTCCCAAACCTGTGATTAAACTCCACCATTTATCACGTTCGATCGATGAGACGAGCCTCCAGTGGTGCTCCTAAACCGATGATTCCAATTGTTATAATCATATAACATTGGTCAACACTTTACTATACCATGGGCGGAATTTATTTTTCAACGGTTGAATATCTCGAATTATTTTCACAGCTAATCAACATCGACTAAAAATTCTATCGCAGTGAAGACTAGAGTCGGTCAAACTGGCAAAACCTGGTCACGGAAAAAAAAGGGAAAGAAAAAATGGTTAGCGTGATTTTGTTCAACCAGCAGATCTTCTGATCGCTTCAGAAATAAGACTGAAGAACTTTGAATACTACACTAGTGCGAAACATACGAAATAGTGTTCGTTCAGTCGGAGGATCACTTACCGTGGGAATTCTAATTGAATTTCAAGTGGTTTCGCAAACGTATCAACAGACGCGAGGCTCGACCCGCGATGTCCTGTGTTACTGGATGCTTCTCGAAATTCCTCACACGACTAATCTATCTGTCGGTAGCCATCGATGTCGAAATGCAAAATAAATAACGTTTGTTTGGTGACTGTTGCGCCGTGTATTGATTTAATAGGAATCGCAATGAAGCACAACAAATTTGTTCGTTTCTACAACAGATCTTTGCCATCTCTGGCAGACAGAATTTTCATCAGCAAAAATGATATATTCTGAAGGAAATTCATTCGTATGATCGTTACCTGTGGATGGTCGGAATCTCTTTGGTATAGTCCCGGATAAATGTTACAGCGATTCATGTCAAAGTAATTAACTTGACCAGCAATTAGATTGACCAGCTGGATTCGTTCCGATTCAACGTGATTGCGATGCGCCTGAACGAGATTTCTAATTATCTCTAATTAATTCTCTACCAGCCGAGAAATCGCATTAAACGTAACGATACAAGTACTTTTGTTAGAAAGTATCAAGGAATTATTTCGAAATTGTAGGCAAACAAGCGAGTTAGTATCGAATGTTTTGAATAAACGAGGGATATTTATGCTCCAGTTTAGAAAAGATTGATGCTTCGTCGAGAAGTATCCTGAAACGGGAGTGTCAGGCGTCGAGAGAGGAGAAAGAGAAGATACAAAACATTGCATCGTGCGACTGCGTCGAGAGAGCGTGGATCCTCCGTGGATCCAAGTTTCGCCTCAGTTTACGACGCGCTGTCGATTTCGTCGAATTGATATCTCGCTGCCAGTGCGGGAAATACCGGTGTATTTTGTCTTAACGATAACAGATGTTTACGTCGCGTTTCGTAAAACGATTGGAACAGAAAACGAAACGCGCGAATCGCCACGATAATAGGTAGACATATCGCGAAAAGCACAAACAGATGTTTTCGTATCTGACAGTTTTAACACGTTTTCGCTGGGCATATTCCTCGAGCTTACCTATCAATTGGAGAAGAGGTAATTTATTATCGTCTCATTAGTAGCTGCACTCAGATTTCCCGTTCTATCCTGAAATCCTCGTCCGCGCAGTACATTTCTGAAATTGTTGTCCGAATAATTCGTCGAGTTTTAAAATGTCGATGCAGCGTGAATGGCCCGCGAGTGTGGATTGTATACCTACCACGAAGAGCACGATGTCTCGTTGAGATGAAAAGCTACACGCGTGTGAACGCGAAGCATTAACAGGACCCGACAAGAAGACGAAACTCTGTGGTGTACCGCGAAGGCACGGTGAAACAGCGCGAAAGGTAAATCATTTACGTGAGGTAGCGAATAATTGGTAGGCAAACATTCCTCCGCCAGGGTAGCGCGGTTCGGATGCACGGCTGGGACTACAAGTGATTTTCTAATTTTAAACGTTAATACCAGCAACGCGTGATCACGATACCGTTAACGCTGCCTTAAATTAACGTGCTGTTCATCAGCGACAAGCATCTGCGTTCGCGAACAATTCTCACGGACAACGATCGGGGAACATTCAAATATCAAACCGAGTGCAATTTCCCTGGAACAATGGAGAAATCAGTAAATGGAAGAAATATCTTTGATGCTTTATTCTGTTTGACTCGTTCACGATAATTGATGATTAAACACAAATTTTTATTGGAGCGATGGAGAAACGGTAACACTGGCGAGGTATGTGGTAGAGATCTGAGGGGGAAACATTTTTTCCCGGACGCGCGTCTTCCTTTAAAGAATTGTCAGTTTGTAGGAAAAATATGCATAATTGAACAGTGACTAAGAAGGACTGTTATATTAATTTTTTCGACCACGTTTCTTTATAGGTATGAATGTAGCAGAAACGAAGAGGAAGTTAATAATTTTCGCCAAATTATTCTAAAATATACATTGATCGATAGCTTAATTATTCGGAACAATACGGAAGTGTCCTAATGTGAAATTCATAGGATCAAACTCTGGGCAAATATTGCCTTTGACTAATGACGAAACTGATACACCTGAGCGAACAATATTCGATTCGTGTAGAAAATATGAAGAAAGCGCTTGAGAAAAGTCGGAGAGGCAAAGAGAAACGTCAAGGTGAAAAAAGTTTGATCGAAAACGAAATATATTCCGTGGCTATCATTTGGCCACATATAGCTTGTCCAATATGTCGACCAAGTTTGCCTTAGTGGCCTAAGTTTGCTGGAATTGGTGTCGCTAACATTTATCGCACGTCATTTGCATGGTACTAGGAAAAGTTGTAATTAGATAAATGCGTCCAGAGTTCGGTAAATCTGTTAGCAATTGACCGAACAGAAACTCTCCAAACACATTATTCTCCTGGTTTACACTGTCCATTTAAGGTCACAGAAATTTATGAAATTTCTCTAGCTTCTAGAATAAATTGATCCATCCATTTAAACAAATTTCCTTGCATTCGTTGTAGTATAAAATAAACGATGAAATTTGGAAGACGAGTGAAATTAGCTGATCCAACGGGTATTTGGTGTTTCTGGAATATACATGGAATGCATTCTGAGTTGCATGGGAAGCTAAACAAGGGTGTCGGTCGGGCCTATAATGAAACAGTTAGAAGGATGGTTTCACTGTGCCTAATTAAGACTCCATTCTCGAAAGTACCATCGCCCCGACGATACACATTCGATATTTCGCCATTTAGTGCACCGGCAACGGCGAACGTGGCTTAGTTATTACGCGTGAAACTTTATTACGACAATTTTCTCGTTTAAGCTGTCCTGTATGGCGGCATTTTAATAATGCCACACAATGCGCAGGAAAACGGAGCTTAAATGAAAAATTTCTCAAAGCGTGGGCAGACTTTAATCCTTGGCGTTTTCAAATTCATAGGATCGTCATCGTCGTCGTAGCCTTGCCCCAAAAAATGTGGCGCACAAATTCAATGTACATACAAGTAAATATGAAAAGCACAGATGCGTCTGACGTTTGACGCAACAGTGGCATTTCGAAATGTCAGAACTATTGAGAGGTTCATTACGATGTATCGAGAATAAACTGTGAAAATTGCAGGTGGAGATGAATAATAGAAAGATACAGAGAGATCATTTCATTCGACTTAAGTCTTCTGATCGACGGGATGCAACTTGACTTCACAGGTATCGTTCGTTAATTTGTCGAGATCTGGAAAGATTACCTCGACGGGGGCAAATAAATGTTTCGAATTTGCCTCAATTGCGTTCATAGAGCGAGCGAAAGATCGTCTGACAGAGCAGGACGAGGTGTTTTCTCTATGACGTTGGAAAATCCGCTTCGCCTCGTTTCCTTTTTGTCTCGTTTGTTCGACGGCGGATCACTATTCCCCAGGAGCGCTGAAAACCCATCGCGAATGATACGAACTGCTTGAAAGCTGCATTAGATTCGTAACATCTGAATTAATCCAATCTCAATGATCTCATTTCGCGAGGGATATTTAGACATACGAAACGTCGAAAGAATTGCGACTTCCCCTATTCAACAGCTACGCGCACTGTTTCCTTTCTTCTCTGGAAGAATTCAAATCCAAATGTGGATCATGGAAGTATTGCTCGACGAAAATTCAATAAGTATCGCTCGCGAATTGTGTGATGCAAGATCAAACATCAAAATTAACGTTAAGAGGCTTCTGCGGTACAAGAAGATGGCATTCAACTTGAGAGGACGGTGATTTCGCTTGGGAAACAAAGGGGAATGGAATTGAGAATAAGTTGAATTAACTTTAACGACGTTGTGCCGCAGCATGCATAAGGAATCCCATACTGTATGCAAATACGACCACCATCGTATCTCAAAGCTCGTTTTCCATGTATTAGGGGCGCCCGAGAGTTAACAAGCACCTCGGTAACGTTATACTACTATAGTAAAATAAATAAATACTAAGCGCCTGCATACGACGAATACAGTGGACATTGCACTACAAAGCGACCCACTAATGTCTATTTATTGTGCAGGATACAATTGATTTTGCGTTTTCGGATCGACGACATGTTTCGAGTGGTTGAAATTTCATATGATTTTGACCACGACGAGATAATATGTGCTCAGTTCTCGTAAAATGTTGCCAAAGTGCCGATTGTTTAAACAGGAACGAAAAAACAGCGTGAGATCTGCCGAATGGCGAGTATCGATCGAGCATCGAGTACTTGATGCTGTTGAGGTCCATTGGAAGGAAAAAGCAACACTGTGGTGATTATGGAGTTGAAAGGTAGAAGTCTGAGGACAAGCGGTCACGTCTGTAGAAAATCCCCCGCGCGAAATTGTCCCGCAAAGTGGCTGTTAAAGTGAGGAACGTGTATCTCGAGACGCGAAACGTCTCGAGTAACCTGCCGTGGCAGCTAATTACGAGACACCAGAAGGGTGAAATTAAAATTCAATCGAAACGAAGGAGCTTCTGTGAACTTCCTGGATAAGGGTGGAAATAACTTCACGAATTGACTTGGGCGAAAACCACCAAGATTCGGACTAAAGTTTGAATGGAAGGAAATACTTTGAAATACCTACAATTAGTCTTGCTCAAGATAATTAGTGGTGTGCCATGAACAATTACGTCTACGTATTTGTTTCGTATAAAATATAAAGATCGAGATCTAAGAATTAACTGCTGTTAAGTCTAACGCTGCGACACGAGCAACATAAAGTTTCAACCGAGCTTTACGTACTTTAGGAAAGAAATCTGTGAAACAAACTTACTGGGATAGTGTTTCGCGGTAAACTTTCTATCAGCACACACACTTGTCCCCGAACGAAACTCACAAAATCGCTGTTACTGGCCGCGAATATTAAAAACTAGAAAGTTGTCAATTGATGGTAACTCGAGGAGATTACATTCAACGTCGCCTGCAGATCCGAGCTTTTGTTCGACATTGGTAACGGTGTATTTTAATTAAATTGGATTCGTTACGATTGATAGAACGGGTGTCGTTTAATAATTGTGTCTGGAATCGATTAAGGATTTCGACGTAAAAATCCATTTGAAGTACGATTCGTCGGGTGTATTAGATGTTTTGTATGGGAATTGTGCGTAGGGAAGATAAGATTAATTAATTGTTCGTGATGATGAAATTTGATCAGAGCCAATCTAGTCCGCTCTCCAATTTTCTCATGGATGTTTGAAATGTCATGTTAAAAATAATGCTGACGAAGTGTAAAGTGTACACATACTTTTCTCTCTGTGTGTACACACCTTCGAGAGTAGAGCGAATGCATTTGATATGGAGAGGCATCGACTATCGTGGACTATATTTCAATTTTTTATACAACCCTGAAATACTCTGATATACTTGTACACGTGGCATGGTAAATCAAAATTTATTATTTTTCCTTTATAGAAAATCACAGGTGCAATTACGCTAAAACATTTTATTTCCCCAGTGATTATTTTCCATTGAATTCCACTTCCATCACTTGCTCGATTTTTGTGCTATGAGTTAGTGAATTCCTGAATCGTTGTAATGCAATGCAAATATTTGGAGGATCTTTATTGGCGTAACATTGCGATAATTGCGCTAAATCATACAGACGGAATATATGACTAAATTAGAGGTTGTAACCGATCATAATCGCAGTTAATTGACACGCCAATTATTCGAAAACGTTCCACATCAGTAATAATCCCTCTACTTTTCACCTCGAAATGATTAATACCGTCTAATTTGGATGACATGAATAATTGAAGTGGCATTAAGCAGGAAATAAAATTACTTGCAACGTACGTGACAGGGAAAAAAATCAAGTTTACTTTTCAGAACTATTAGCTGCTCAGATCCCTTTTACTCCAAAAAAGGATGAATCAATTCTTTAAATTTGATTACGTCTCAAATACATTTCGACGATGCGCCCTTTTTGAAATCGTACCACTTGAAATCGTAGATGAAAACCACATTTTTTCCGTATTTCATGACCAACAATGCCTGCGGTGACACGAAGAAGCAATACAATTGGAATATCAAAGAAATTTAATGAAAAATTGTCACGTACTGTTTAGGGAAAAGTATACGTTGATGCGCATTTTTCTCTTAACTATTACAAATACGAATACAGTGTGCCGTGTTTAATGTGAATTAGAAATTTCATTAAATCAGAATTAACGCGAAAAGTTTGCAATGCGTCCCGTTATTATTGCAGGCTTGGGAATTAAAAACGTCGCCACAGTTTAAGCGCCCACTAATGGAAAAATGTTACGCGCGGTACGAGAGTTTCCCATACAAATAGAGGAAACGATTCTCGGCCATGGCCATTCGAATAAGAAGCATCGCATTTAAAATTGATATGGAAATGGGATTGCCGAATAGCGGGCAAGCGGTAACCCATCGTCGTTTCGAATCGTGTTAGTTCAATACGTTTACTGGTTGACTGACAAATTCTCTGATCGTTGAACCGCCGAGTATCGTGTTATTCCAGATCTTCTGAATATAAAATTCGAGTTCGATTTCGTTCCCGAAAATTCCCCAATCTTGATTCTGTAATTGTCGAAATAACGAATCAACGCATTCAAATTTTACACATTACATTTCTTTCGTTAGTACGACAGTTGAAGGGATCAATTAGAAACTTAGAATTTCGTAGCCAATTGGAAAAGTTGCACTCTTGAAACTAGTTCCATCTGTGGGAACGGAAAGACTATGGAGTTTCTCATTAACCAGCTACTCAACGTATCACGGAAACCGCTGTGCTCGCATTCCCGTTGTCAGAAGGAAAATTGTAAATGATGCGAAGCTAAAGAGCAAAGCTATAACCGCTTGAACGTAGCGTACTATCAATCACCAATTTAATCTCAGAAGATTAAATAAAGTATTACTCTTTTTTGACTGTTCTTCCGCTCTACTGAAACGATGTTTGCATTTTGTTAACCTTTTAACTGCGTAAACGGTGCCGCAGCAGTCGCTTATGTTAAACCTCGGACGAACAGTTTCATGAATTATAGAGCCAGCTCATCGCTGTGTAACTTGAATATAATATTGAATGCATGTATCGACGGGTACTGAGTATGGATCGAAATATCCAGTGTCTACACATCAAGGAAATGGACTGTCCCAGATATTTTTTATACATTTAAGAAGATTGCTAGGATAGGGCTGAACGATATCGAAAATTATAAAGGACCATGACCGAAATGTAGATAATAAAATACTCGTGTAGAATATTGAACGATCATTCCTGTTAGGGTTCGTTTCTAATAGTCATCCACTTTCATTCGACGTTTCCTTTATCGTTCCTGCACTTTCGGCTAGTTCGGGGTGTGCTGGACTTTAGAAATCTTTCTTACTACCTTCTCTGGTATTCCAAATTATAAATCCTCGCGTGTGTATTTAGTATTAGTGTAACACCTCTGTGCATTTAATGGCAGATTAAGTTAATACTTTAAATGCAACATCAGTTTATCATTAGCTGCGATATCTAGGGTATATATCACAAATGTGCTTCTAAGGGGACCTATCGCGCACTCGGAAGTTTCGAACGGTATTGACTGCGGGAAGGTAGTTTTCTGAAATTAATATCTCGTGCAACAACTGCAATTGCATTTACGTGGCTCGTGTAGCACATTCTATTATAACAGCACTCGTATCCTAGATTATAGGAGCGTTCTCCCGAAATATGTATAACTTTATAGCCTTTTAGTGAAGACCATTTTCCACAACGGGATCTTTTAAAAAAAAAAGACGCCTGACGGTACACCGCAAGCGTAATTTCCCTCTGCGCGAATATTAGGATTTATTATCACTAAAAATTCAATTTAATTGCAACTCCACTGGCGCTCATTTACCTGACACCTGTTACACCCTGTACAAACGATTTCATTCCGATTCAACTAGAAACAATTTCGAATAATCATGCAACGTATCCGACGACAGCTCGGGGCAAAATAAGAGAGAAAAAAATTGGGCTGCAAATATTTAAACCCGGGGGAAAAACTATTTCTCGTAAATTAGAAAATTGCACTTGCTATATACACGGTATCGACGAATCTATTTCAATTATCAGGCACGGCTCAAATTGAAGATGGATACCTCCTGGCAGAGTTTTTCCCTCTGTGGCTGGGAAATTCCACGGCCGCAATTCAATTCCATCGGATCAGGGATGGAGATGGAAAAGTGTTCGCGGAATCGAAAATGGTATACACGGTTTCCTCGGTCTCGAAGACATTAACATTGCCTCTATCAAGGAATCTAAAAGTAGCAAATTGATTTCGAAGACAAGCGTCAGATATGTATTTTCCAAATGGTTGAAAACTGTGTTGTTCACATGTACGATCCTTTGTATCCATCATTCCCGTAACAACAACAGTGTTATAGATTTATTCTCCGCTACTATGAATGGTGTACGCTATGAATTCAGGACTTGTAGCGAGTCACTCGTCATTCTGTTCGTGCACAGTGCAGCTCAAACTCATTCACCAAGTTCACGTATAAATCTACTGTAATTCATGAGACAGTGGACACCCCATTAAAGTGTCATAAACCATGGCGAAATAGGATAAAGAGTTATGAGGGATCGAGTGGTATAAACAGAGTTGTGAAACCACATAACTGCGTCAAAGTCGCTCAATAGTGTAACTCGGATTTCCTTAGGTAGTAAGAAGCGTACAATTAGAGGAAATGAAAAATAATATGAGATAGTTAATTTTGCATAGAAACCACTGCTGTGCAGATAAAAAAATTCGCAGTGGGGAAGAAATACGAAGTTTCGAGGAACGATATAAAAATTTACCGATTAGAAACAATTTAAAATAAAATTCATTTAACCATGAAATCAATGGTATTTTATCGTACGGAAAAAGCTGTGACATCGCTGTTTCACGTGGAAGGCTATCCAAGACTTTATTGATAATGAAAAGTATGATAAAAAAAAAAATGAATTACTTTCCCGAGAGTAAAACCTTTCTATAGGGGTGTATAAAGAGTTTATTAAGAAACACTCTCAAGACCGGCAGCAAACCGTTTCTGACTCGCGTCGATGAATATTCTCCACACAAATATAATAATTCTCGACAGTGTTTCCCATCGCTGGTGGACAGTTGATTTCAATTCAGAGTGGCAGGAAGGTTGTGTAGCACCGCGAGCGATCTGATTAATTTTTATTGTGTCACGATTCGATATCGAGCGGCCAGATATCGATACGGAAGTTTCAGTGGATAAAAGGAAGCGTGGCACCATAGAAAATGAAAAATATTGTCACAGTGAAATTCGCACTCTCTCTCTCTCTCTCTCTCTCTCTCTCTCTCTCTCTCTCTCTCTCTCTCTCTCTCTTTCTTTTCATCGCTGAAATAACCCGAATGACAAATATAACGCATTAAAGAAGAAAATAAACAGCAGTTTAAGGAATGACGCATGAACATCGTTTAATTAAGTAAAGGGTTGAAAAGAATTTCATTTCACTCACGAATCGTTGCGCAAGTAGAACAGGCCTCTTTGAGTTTCCAGGATGTTGCCTCCTCTGGATTACACGTTCGTTGCATCGCGATTTGCAATTCTAACGTGTATTCTTCGACGAAAATAATATTTTGTATCATACTCACCCTCGTCCGCGGCTTACCTTTAAAAATCATGCGAACCCCAATGTAAAAAGTATCCAACGAGAATAGATGGTTTGGCCTGTCCTTTGCACACGTTCTAGCGAAAGACTGTGCCTGATTTTCGCGAGGAACATTTAATTATGCCAACTTCGTGTAAATTCAAATTCGACTTGATTAAAGGGAAGCCCGGTATTCCAGTTCTCAGCGCATACCTTTGCTATTGGTCTATTGTTCAATTGCAATCAATCTTGCAACTGGAATTACTTTTGTGCAAGTAAGAAATTCAAACAGAAGATAATACGGGGTAGATATTTGTACAGTGAAACGTACTGACGCGTTTCAGCTGAATTCAAAATTGAAATGCATGCTCTGTAAAAGAAATCATGTTGAAAAAGAAATTGCGAAGAAATGTGTGTAGTTATATTGTCAAAGTGATCTGTCAGGTGGCGTAGAATATAAATACGCGAAGACAATATGCTTTTACCTAGTGCTCCATATATTTCAGAATATTATTACACAATCAACCGCAGAATTACCGCTGATATCAATTTCCGGTTCATAAAGTTTCCTTTAATTCGCATTTCTCTGAATTTACAATTTTCAAAGCTGAAATGCAACCGATTCAGTCTGCAGCCGTACAGAATTTATAAATGGAAAAAGAAATATATACATATGTCTTACTCCACGGTCCGAGGGAAAAGTAAATAAATTTGCCAGATACCTTTTGCACAAAAAAATCCATTCTGAAATAGAAAATGGAGAAGGAAGTAGGTTAGAAGAGAACATTCACAGAATGAGGACGATTTTATATGTACATATATATATATATTTTTTGTTTTTTTCACAGATGACAGTGATCCTGATTGTCACGTCGTTTCCCAACGTAACAGAAAATGACGAAACCGTCGAGGACGATAGTTACATTCCGTACAATCAGAGATTAGAAACGTACATTGTACCTATATTATTCTTATTAATCCTATTAGTGGGTGTAACTGGGAATGGAATTCTGGTTCTCACTCTGCTGCGACACGCGAGTATGCGAAACGTTCCAAATACTTACGTCCTGTCTTTGGCTCTTGGCGATCTCTTGGTAAGAAATAAATCGATCCTTTCGTATATTTCCTTAACTATCGAAACTTTCAAACATATCACAGTATATACCTTATCTAGCTGATTGAACGGTAAAGAAAATATTTCTGCTCGTTCTTACCATAAATTCCGATAATATTGTCAGGAAATATATAAACATCTCGTACAAATGAGAAAACTGTCTCCCGAGTAGAGTTTCCGTTTTACATCGATTCCCTATGAATTGGAAAATTTTCATAGAGACCGTGTCATCTGTATCTGATCGTATCGGATTTATGCAGGCTGTCGCATCGCACGGATAAATCTGTCGCAAGTAGTGCAGACGCTCCCGGTACTTTTTACTTCGAGGATCGCGCGCAAAACATACACATGTCGATGTGCAGAAAGCGAGAATATACTTTGTATATTCATCGTTATTAGACATCGTTAAAGTATCGCCGTCGTTGTTATGTAGAACAGTGTAGAATATGCATTTTCCAACCATAATTTGTGACAGTAGACAGTTCGGAAAATCGAAAATTAACACGGTTTTGCGAAAACGACAGATAATAATAACATTAATGAAGGAATTTAAACGAAGTTATTTCAAGTAATTCGGCGAAACTTTGCGAATCATTAAGAGTACCTATATGTTTTTATGGAGCGCGAGAATGTACAGAATTAAACGCGAATATTCGTGCCAATAATATATTCTCTTACATGCGTGAAAACGATTTAATTTAAATCGGTTCAGAATATAATGGCACATCGATAAACATTCTCCAACCAATTTCATCATTCGCTGGTGCATACACATATGACGTCGTATATTTTGTTACTTCGTCGTGTAATATTGCAATTCTGGAGATATCATTATTATTAACCGGCCAGGATACTGTTTGCTCCGCGTAAATTTTTACCAATTGAATTTCATGAAATTTCTGTTCCCGTGAATTTTCCAAAGGTTCGCAGAAATATTGAAGGGAAATTGGAATAAAACTCTGAATATCTAAACTCTTGGAAGAAATTCTACGTTAATTTCTAATTTTCTAGCTAATCGTGATTTGTGTACCATTCACGTCGATACTTTACACGATCGAATCGTGGCCTTGGGGTCTAGCAGTTTGCAAATTATCGGAGTGCGCCAAGGATATTTCGATCGGCGTCTCAGTTTTCACTCTGACCGCGTTATCAGCCGAGAGGTAAGTTGTCAAACCCAGTTATGACAGAGGAAATTGTTGTTTCATGGTAGCCATCGTAACTTTGACGAAGTTCTGCCCCATTAATGGACCAATCAGTTGGTTCTTCGTTTAATCCAAACGAGAAATTTTCCGCTTCAAATTGCTACCTGACGGCAAAGTTTTGAAAAACGTTCGAACGCATTGAAAAACGTCGTGTTGTATCTTAGGTACTGTGCTATTGTGAATCCCATTCGTCGCCATGTGGCCGGGCTCAGCGCGAAACCATTAACAATACTAACAGCCTTTCTTATTTGGGTGCTGGCAATTGTTCTGGCGATGCCAGCTGCTCTTTTCTCCCACGTGCCAACCATGTCGTTACCGGGCAATCACAGCATACGGATTTGCTGCCCTTTCCCCCAAGAATTCGGTAAGTAATATCGATTCAACTTTCCAACCAATTCTACATTCTTACAAGTTCAATTTCATTTGAAAATTGATACACGGTATATTTGATATATTTTTTACTTGATCTGAATCGAACAGAAAGTGTATACGCTATACGGTATACGCTTTCATGATATTTTCTCGTACATTTATCGCGTGTCATATGCAAGAATTCATGCATTGCGTTTTTCCGTTCGTGATCGCAGGGGAGAGCTATAAGAAAGGAATGGTGATGTTCAAGTTTCTGGTTTACTATGCGATACCGTTGTGCGTGATAGCTGGATTCTATCTGGGAATGGCGCGACACCTTAAACTCTCTACGAGAAACATGCCTGGGGAGTTGTCCAGCGGTGGGCATCGCATGGAGCAAATTAGAGCACGTAAAAAGGTATGGTACTGGAGTGCAGGTAATTTCGTGACAGATAATCCTCGCTCAAAATTCCATTTTTAAACAAAGGGCAAACACTCGCTCCAATTGAGAAATCATATACGAAATTGTAGGAATAAAATCGAAAATGTTCCATGAAAGCAAGTTTCGATTAGTTTTTATCGTAACAATTCATATTGCACGTAATGCTACAAACAATTTACATTATTGAATATAAATATCGCTCGGATTAAATAATCTTCACCCAATGGGCAATACGATTACGTAGTACAATACTGAATTGAGAGCCGATCAGACAACGATGCAACCAAGCAAGATCAGGTACTCGGAACAATTTCCAGGAGCAGCCAGATTATGAATCACTACGGGTCCAGTACCCAGGTAATACACTCTCTGCATCGTATCTGAATCGCCTTGAATTATAATATCAGTAGACCGACCACGAGAAGATTCCAGTATCGAGGGAATGAACCCTTCGATCTTATTGTATTTGCTTCGTGGCGTGCTACGTGAAATGTTCATGCATAATGTAAGATGAGCCTTGACCGCACGTGACTAATTCCTTGTCAAGTATTGCATACAAGATTTAATTTAACGTAGAATTTATGGAAAAATTGGAATGCAAATTTCCTTCCATTTCATTAACTTTTCGTGAGCCTCCTATTAATTACCGCATTTTTACTGTCATAATCTTATTGAATATCTTAACATTCCTTTCTCGGGCATCGAATTTAATCGAAGAGCAAAATAAAAAAAAGATACAACGAAACTTTCCGAGTATGTATTTTTTTGACTTTTTCGTCCTACACATATCTTTATCAAATTTATCCAACAGTCCCTTAATCTTTTTCGATAACAACGGGACATTCGTCAATCGAAGGAGTCGTTGCAATATCGTGGAACAATTTCGACATATAATATAATACATCAGCGTATAAATACGACGAGGACAAATCGTTTCTCGATAACGCTCGGAATTACGCCTGGTTGAGATGTAACTCACAATCAGTAACTATCCCTGGACCAATTCTCGATAACACAAGACAAATTGCATATGATTCGAAATGGTCCATTTGCTAAAACGAATTCCTCTTATATTTTTTTATTTAATTTTCCAAATATCGTACAGTTAATCGGTCCCGCTAGCGACGTTATTTTATATTACCTACGCGAAACGATTTGTTACTAGTATCTCCCCTAAACATTTTTTTCTAATATAATATAAAAATATTGGATCAATTATTGCAGACATATTTTCCATTTTTTAACTGTCGGTGTCGAGAGACTCGGGCTTTATTAAATGACGCGATTGCAGCGATTGTAGATTGTTGAACAGGATCTCGAGTCTCCTGTACATGTATAGCTTAACACGACCCCCGTTCGCTATGATCGACAGGTCCGAAAAATGGTGATCGCCTTCGTGATTATTTTCGTCATTTGCTTCCTACCGTATCACGTGTTCATGCTGTGGTTTCACTTTTCCCCATCGTCCCATGAAGACTTCGATGATGTCTGGCACGCGTTCAGGATTGTTGGCTTTTGTCTCAGCTTTGTGAACAGCTGCGTCAATCCAATCGCCCTTTATTTCATCAGCGAAACTTTTCGCAAGAGGCGAGTATTATAGCAATTCAATAAGAACAAATAAAGGGGGGAGTTTCTTTTCTTTAAATAAATATGCGCTTACTTATCGATCAGTCACAAGTAAGGATTCTGTTACAGATTCAACGAATACCTTTTCTGTTGTTTAACAAGGAGAAACCTACCGTTGAACGGCAATCGCGGTGCAAATTTCTCGCTAAGGAGACGCGTAGGCGAGCGTGGTGTACTCTACGAAACCAGCTTCGGTTCCACATTTCGAAGGCGTACTCAGGAATTGAATTCTACGGCTCTCTACGAGCTGGGAAGCGAAGAGATCACGAGGCCAACCTGAGACTCAGTTACTGAGCAATCTTTGAGAATGATCACGCTGTAGAAGGAGGAAGATGTCAAAGGGTTTAATGGATGCAAAATGAAGAGACGCTGCGGAGAATAGTGGACCATTTGCCGGCATACGAAGTAAGGTCGATTTACGTTGAATGGTTCGGTTGATGGTACAGGATAACTTTTTATCCGATCAATCCGCGAAGGAAGGGCACAGCTTCAGTCTTAGAATAATGGCTTAAGAATTCTCAAGGACGCCGATGCTTGTAAGGTAATGCTTTAACGTAAGGTAAATTAAATAATACGTTTAATTCCAAAGCACACGGCGCGGCGGCACGTGTAGCGAAAATACCGTCCTCGAAACAATACCATCGACGCGAGGAACGCTTACGACCAATTTCCCTCTTCCAATACGCTTCTGTACAATGAAATAAGTTACACAAGCACGTAACGAGAACAATGGAGCTGCGTGTCACCGAGCCGATCTATGTAGAATGTATATGTATAACCATCGTTACAATCGTTTCGATCAATTATCGACGACAATTTGCCTAATCATTGAAAGCAAATCTAATTTATTTTAGTACCTGGACTAATTTGTGATTCACACCAAAGATAAAAAAAATACTACTCTAGCTCCCGACTCTTTACCTGTCCCAGTACTGTATCACTCATGTCCATCCTTCTTTATCGCGATAATCGTTGCTACATGTCCGAATGGGAAAGCTCGACGAATTGGGCCGCGGTGAAGTGAACAACAAAAGAGTAGCGAGCAGATTCACGGCGTTATCGAATCGCGTCGCTAGATTTAATTAGAGAAGCGAACAGAAGGGTCTCGTGTCAGTATATTAATCGTGTTCTGTCCTTGCCCCCTTCGTTGTTATTGGAAATTCCAGTCCCCGTAACGGACGCTGATTAACAGGATTTAGTATCGCTAGTCCATCGGCCATCGCGTTTCCATGCGACACAGAAGGTCGCATCGTTCAGATAACGCCTGGTACGTCTTATCGATGCCCCCTATTATAGGTGTAATTAGGCCACGCAGCGGCGGAAGCGTTACCGAGTGAATCAATAAGCATCTGGAATATGTATTAAATCGAACAGTCATGCAACTGTTCGATCCTCGTCCCCTAGTTACCCTGTGCGGCTCGAATAAAAATTCATTTCACCGTACTTGCCCACGTATCTTATTTCTATTAAGCCTGCGGCGCCACTTATTCAATACCTTTATTCTTTAGTCTTTATTATTTTTCATTTGTAAAATTGTCCGATTCCATAGGTGTATCGCCTCTTGTTCTATTTGACAATTTTGCTTTACATTTTACAGTTGAATCGATAATAAATAGTTTAGCACGATTTATCGGCTCTGTCCCTAAAAATAGGTAACCGTTTGAGCTGTTCGTAACGTATTCTAGTAGGGTTTCCAGTAAGGGGCGCGTGCCAGCCGTTTTTATCAGGGCACGCGCCGAGTAAACAGGGGTTCCTGGCACAATGCTGTACATCTGCAGGGGGGTGGCCCCTCGCACAGGCACATTTCCTGGTGTTCCTGGGGGGGGGGGGGGGAAACAAGAGGGGGCGAAGCCATGGCAAACCGTCACCCTCGCATTGCAACAAGGGTCGGCACGATTAGGAGGTGGCTAGTCGACGCCGATCATCGCCAACCAACGGTCGTTTCTAAACTCCGCCGGGTGGAAACAAGGAGATCTTCCGTGCGGGCAAAGAAAGTGGAGAAACGAAAGTGCCATTCACTCGGGAACGAGGTGCATCTCGCCTGGGACGAGTAAAAGAAAAAGCTCGGAAATTTGTTGCCTACTATTGTATTACCGTCCTATCTCGGGGGAAGGAAAGTGTTACACAGTGCCGCGTTAGGTTTGCGAAAGTTCCTCAACGGATCGATGTTGCTTGATTGAAGTTCGTCGAAGGTTTACGAGAACTTCAGTAAGAGATGAAAAGATACTCGTCGGTAGGTGTTTCAATATTATTTCTGGCCTTTCGACCACGCCACTGTTTTTAATCCCGTTCTTTTTCCTGCGAAATCAGGCACCCTGTTTGGCGGATGAGAATGTCGACTGCAAGAAGGCGAAATCGATCGAGGTAAACGGAATATGTGGCACGCGTCAACTTGGATTCTTAATATTGTAAAATTGTAAAGCGTAATGTACCAGGAATAACTAACAGCGTGCGTTCGCACATGGTGTTTACGCAGGAGCCAAACACCAGGGAGTATCTGCAATTGGCGCTGGCCAGAGTGTTGGAGCTGCAACGAGAGATCAAAGAGGGAACGTACACGACCGACCATACCAGCGATCTCGGTAATAACAATTTAATTCGACGTATTCACTGTCCAAACTCTCAAACGTCTTCCTCGATCCTCTTGCGAAGCCTGTTAACGCCATCGTCGCGAATTGAATTCTCACGGGTGAGAAGCTGCGCAACGGCGAAACTACTATGTATATATGCTCCAAACACTGTTCCCCCTGGATGCTGTAAAACTAATAAAGCGAAAGTTTCGAACAGTTATTGAGTGGAAAATTGTTTGCAGGTGAGTCCGGCAGCGAGGAGGATCTGACAAAAGAAGTGTTCAGCAAAGTTTTCAAGAATTTGCCGGGTACACCGGGCTCGGTTGGAAATATACTCGACAGAGTATCGAAGCCAAGAATTCCTCAGCTCGACGCGATTCACGGCAAAAAAGTTCAACTGCTGGGTTACGAGACCTGTCGTCGAGCCGCTGTGGAGTTCATGACGAATGCTGTTTGCGAGACAAGACAGGATGGAAGGCCAAAGACGGTTCAGTCTAATTGCTCCATTTTTCGCGTGGGTGTTTATTCGAGAAATGAGCCAAGGGTTGCGCATCGTCGGACTGGTTTGTTAAAAGGATCTTTGTCTTCCGACGAGGAAGTTCGAAACAGAATGCTCCGGAGCTTGGATTTACATTTGGCGAATAAACAAAGAGATTACACCGTCAAATTAATGAGATCCGGCATATAAATTGGATACACCTGCATTTCTATTCATTTAATTGAAATCAGGGTGAAACTTCAATACGGTCGATTTAATTTTCACTCCGAAAACTGACCTATGCGCTTTTCCTTTTTATAATCAACTAAGTATTTTTCAATGCATTTAATTATTAATCTAGTCAGATTTATCGAGGGCAGTACCTGTATCTCAGGAATCACTCTAGTCATGCACAGTAGTCATTGAACATCAATGACGAAAGCTGTGAGAATGAAGATTCATTGTGAATTATTTTTCTACGTCATAGATATACGCGTGTGTGAATTGTAATTAACTGCGAAATTAAATTATTGCGTGAATAATTATTTATAGAAATTGTGGATGTGGCTTGTAATGAACGAATCACTACGATATTTTGTAAAAAAAATTTTATTCATAATATACAATACAAAAAAAAACAAAGACCCTTAACGGTGCCTGCCATACGGCTAAAACGTTTAAACGCTGCGCAAATTTCACCTTCGCTTTACAGGTGATGAACGCAAAAAAAAAAAAAAAAAAAAAAAGACAAAAATTTAGAATACGTCCGGATATTCGCCAATGGATCGGCTAGATGACTTTGCATCAATCGATTCGCGAAAATCAAAAGCGATATAATTTTTGCCCGCGACAAAGACACGTGCGTTTTCTATCAGTAAGAAATTTCCGCCTTCTCTTATCGGATTTATCTAACAAATAGACTCCTCTTGTTGCTTGAATTTAATCAACATCCTGCATACGTGGATCTTCGAAAGTATCTTACTGCATTAGGTGCTCGTAAATTTTCACGCGATGCCTAATGAAATATTATGCATACTTATGCGGTTTATAATAGATCTAACATCATAGGAACGCGATAGAACGTTCAGAAAAAAAATATCCGTCTCTCGTATATAGAAACTTCAACTACCCTTGCGTTAACTTTTTTACCAAGTTTTTGTTTCTTTTGAAATATATAATTAATTATGCGCGTATCGTGTGAATACATTACGTTACGTTATACCATGAGATACATTATTATAGTACGAGAACGTGCTTCGCATGCCTATAGCACAAAGTAATCTGTTCGTTCATTCGCATTCAAATATACAATTAAGATATTCGTCGTATCATCTGTCTCTACGTTGTGCCATATCGTACGTCGTACGGAATATCGACCAACCTCCTTATAATATCTAAAATTAAAACTAAACTTCTTAAACGTAATATATTAGAGGGCTCCAGCAGCGGGATACACAGTCGCTGCAAATGAAAACCGAAGCGATGTTGAAAAAATTGGTGGTCACAAAGTCCACTGTGAGGGCGAGGAAACTCGACGAGAATTCGATTGAAATGAAAGCGAAAAAAAAGAAGAAAAAAAAAAAGAAGAAAAAAACAGATATCTCCGACGAAGAAATTAATTTCAAATATAATCCTAAATTACTGAATCCTGCTTCGTTCCTTTCACTCGTCGGCTCATCATCGTTAAAAGATATATTCTTACTTGAACCGCGTAATTCAATCTCGCGTTAATTCTAAATCGAATCGTTGTTGTTCTTAACAAGTATCTTAAAACGATCTGCGGTAATACTATTATAATTATTTCGTTTCTCGCTACAATTGAAATTCCCTCCCTTTTCTCCCTTCCTAAATCAAAACGAAAATTCTGCGAAACAGATCGCCGGCGATATTTGGAAAAATTGTAGCCGAATAGAGGTCGAAGTTTGATCGTGATTGCGGATCGATAAGTATCTTCTGAATTTCTTACAATTAGTGCTGTTGCACAAGGGTCGGCCCACTGCCAGGATTTCTCCAAGGATCTGGTATATCGAAATGCGGGTGTACAGTGATAAGAGCATCGTCTGCCTTTCTCTCTTCGCTACAGTTCTTCGGCTTCACGATCGTGTGTGTAGTGTTCACGCACTCGATAGGCAGCTTGAAGAACTCCACCTTGTAATTGTAACCCTGACTGCTGACACGGATAATAGTGTGCAATGGTATCTCCATGTAAGGCAGGTCTTCCACTTTCATACCCAAGAAAAATCCAAGGATACAACGCAAGACAGCCTGATGAGATACGACTAAGATGTTATGAGATCTTTGTAACTCGGCTATCACCGGTTCCACGCGTTGCATAACATCGACGTAACTCTCTCCTCTGGGATAACGATACTGCAGCTTGTCCAGATTGCGACGTCCATACTCCTGAATGGAAGAATTCGTTTAGAAACGTCGTAAAAGAAATTAGACACTTCACAGACCCGAACAATGATTTTGCGACATTTATTCTCCTTGAGGAACGAAGAATGGCTCGCATTAATATTTAACTTAAATGCAGCGAGGAAGGTGAGAGGTGCTTTTTTGTCCCGAATTACCTGAGGATATCGCTCCTGGATCTCCTCGTAAGAGAGACCCTCGCAGTCTCCAGCGTAGAGCTCGTCGAGTGCTGCGACGCGTTCCTGGGGAGCTTCCACGCCGCGTGCTGTAGCAATAGTTCTCTGAAAACGGCTAGTCAGCACGTGCAGGTCAGGTATATGCATCGCATTGAATTTCGTGGCCAATGCCTGTGCGTATTTCTCGCCGCGAGCACTGAGACGAGCGTTTCCACCGACCCTGCCCAACACGTTGAACTCGCTTTCGCCGTGCTGCAAGGAAAAAATTTGTATCTGAAACTCCTCGAAACGTACTATGCGTCGCGCGATAAAAGCCGGAGATAAATTCGATTGGATAAGGAACGCGTAATCTGTCGCGAAGAGATAACCGGCGAAAATGTCTCATTTTTAGAAAGAAGACTCGAAGATAAGATAGCGAAATCCTTAGAAAACAAGACGTGTGTTCAAAAAACGTGTGCGGCGTGTCGTGTAATTGAATTATTGGAGATAAAGCGTTTTTTAACTGCAAAAAAATACAGGTTCTACGACCTGCCTCAATTTTACGATCTACCGTCGTTTCAAACAGCGTCGCAAGTTCGCGTTTTCTCGCGACAATATATCCCGAGCTCCTCCATCTTCCTAAGGTCAGTATTAAATGATATTATTACGTATACGATCGATTACCAACCCGAGAGAAATATAGAGTATGCGGCTTCACAGAGACGTTCACAAGATATCCAAGGAGTCTGGTCTCCACGTGACCAGAAACTTTGCAAGTCTCGATGTCCATGGTGGCGGTATTGATGCGGATTCGTGGATAAGTTTTCTCGTCCATCGGTTCGTAGATTCGAGCATAGTGGGCTATCTTTAACCTTAGATCCTTCTCGGCTTGTTCTGGATCTATGCCAACGTAGTCGGAGCTGTACCGCAGTATCTCCTTGTAATTTCTCTCCAATTCGACCGGATCGTCGCAGACGCACTCGATGAACAGGACACGATAGCCAAGCTGCCCGGAAAAATAATCGAAGACCTCCGCGCGTTGGGTACGCGTCACCAGCGTGGCGTCTAGGATCTTCAAACAGGAAAATTTGTTAAACTAATTGCAGTGGTTCATATATATATATATATATATATATATATATATATATATATAGAGAGAGAGAGAGAGAGAGAGAGAGAGAGAGAGAGAGAGAGAGAAAGAATTTGTTCGTGCGTTTCTCGCGTTTTACTATAGTCGTAATATTATATACCGGTACAGAGTTTCATTTGCCTGTTTGGGAATTAATATGAGTATTGTATCCCTTGGTAATGGATTGCAACTTATCTACAGGCAATTGTCTCTATCAGGAATAAGTATCGAAACAATTTCGAGCTATCTGCTTTGCAATGGATATTCAGTATATTCTATCGTGGAACATTAGGCTCGACTCTGGAACGCGTGTTGGAAAAAACAGTCCAAGTAAAACTCGTACGACGAGATTGAATTCGACTTGCTGGAGAAAGCTAGACTGGCTCGACCGGCCTCTGTTAATCGCGATAACTGCCGTTTGCATATGATCTACGGTACACCTAGTCCCATTCCTCGTTTTATTATAATCCCATCGTACGTAAAAAACGAAAGAAAAATCCAATTTCCATTCGAGCCTCTGACTCTTGCCCCGACGTCGCGACGTCTCTTTCGTTTTCGCGCTTTCGAACGCAACGAAACTTTTTCTCATTCTCATTCGTTTCGACACTGGATCCGTCTCCAATTCGTCGAGCCGTACGATTTCAACGTTTTGCCAATCGTTTTTCCCACGCGTTTAATATTCTCGTGATTACTTACAGCTACGGAATTGTCCGCGAGCCAGTCGACGCAGTCGTGCATCGCGTATCGTAGGGCCAGGGCTCTCAAACCTGCGTTCGCCGCGTGATCCGGGCGAAACAGCTCGTGCGAGACCGCTCCACCGCATTGTTTCAGTATCTTTCTTCGGTAATCGCTGACTCTCATCACTGGAACAATGTTTCGCAAACGGTGCGTTTTGAAACTCTGCTGAAAGGAAAGTGCAGGAGGCCAGGGTGCAGCGAGGGAAATTTGATGACAGAAAAGGTGTTCCGATACACGTATACGAATTTACATTTTCAGTTATGGAAACCAAGTTCGTGGAAAAAATGATCAGCATCGAAATAATGTAAGCTGTGTTTACGACACGTTGTTTACGAAAGAAAAAGAAAAAGAAAAAGAAAAAGAAAAAGAAAAAGAAAAAGAAAAGGAAAGAGAAGAAGAAAAAGATAAAGCCGTTCAAGGCGAGTCGTAAATCATAAACGACGAACCACGTAATGAGTTTACCAAGCGTATCGAATGAATGCGCTGTGATCACGCTGAAACTGAAAATGCTGGAGGAAAAATGGAATTAATGAACGTTGGTCTGACGTGCAAGTTCAAATATGCGGAGGGATAAAGCATGCATTGAATGATAGTACGATTTTGCTTTTTCTAGCTTGACGAGCGATAAGAAATATAGCTGACTTTTCTCACCTTTAGTAAATTCGAATTCACCGTTCCAGTAAGGCCTGCGGGAAAGACATTGGGCCACCTGGCTCTTTCCACGACCTGGCAGGCCGCACATTGCGACCAGCAGTTTCGCGAATTTGTCTGGCGACTTCTTTATTCCCGGCGCCCTTGCCGCCATTTTATCTTTTCCGGGCTCTGAAAACAGAGAAAGCACGATGAGTCAACGGTTGCATAATTATTTCCATTCGTCGTGCTGTTGTGACACGACGAGCAAAGGGTTCCTTCCGATAAATGGCCGCCATCACGAATGTGCACCATCGATAAATTCAACAACAGTGTACTTTGAAAATAGACGAAAGAATTTTTGTAAAGGCGATTCGTTGCACGACCAGTCAGCTTGTCGATATACATAACGATCAACTTTAGACGATGCACCAAAGTAGCGGTGCCAGGCCTGGCATTGCGCCAAAGGTACAATAAGCCAGGCATCATTCGAACGATCATCAACAACGTGAACGCGAGTGTGCTACGCAGCTGATCGCGAAATCGAACACCAGAAATGTATTATAAAACGTGTGAAACGAGGACAGCTCATGAGTATGTACGGGATTGTTCATGGAAGCAAAATGAATTTGCAGATTCTCTCTCCTCGCGAAACGATAAAACCTAAGTTAGGTTTTTCTCAACCTAAAGGGAAATACAGATCAATAATGCGACGATTGCGCGAGATTGAATGCATCGTTTAAATAGACGAATATATGTATAATATCATTCTCTGTATTCCGATTAAGAATCTATTGTTGCATTGATTGATCAGAGAACAAACGGGGAACAATCCTTACCGAGCACACACATGCTTTCGACGGTGCAATATGGATCGACCCTCGAGTTTTAAGCAACGCTGGATCGATAATGTTGAATGCGTTTCAATGCTACCCGCCGCCGCCCGGCGAGAACTAGATTTGTTCATGCGAATTAACGAACGAACACTGAGATCCATCGGTTGGCTTCCACATTGCGAAGCGACCGACGGTGAACATTTATATTTAGAATTCTCCTCCTGCACGAGAGCTTTTGGCTGCGCTTTCTCGACTAACGACATACACATACATCCCTCGCGGTATCAACATCGAAAACGGAACTGTTTTTCGTATATCCAATTTTTCCCGGAAGGCCACTTCTGTTGAGAGGCACGCGAATAATCCTTGCACGGCGAGAATATCGTGGAAGAAAAAAAATGCCAAGACCTCCTCAAATAGGAAAAGTATGTAAAAATTAAATTGTCATTGCTATGACATCGTGCAATGTTTTGTCTCGGTATGATCCAAAATACGGCAATCGAATTGAAAAAAACAATAAAGGTCTGTCAACTTGAACTACGTTACGCACGTTCATCGACTTTTACCATGATTGCTAGCACGCCCGCCATTATACATGGTCAATAATTTCGTAATTCCCGTTATCAAGTATTATTTTTATCCCCGTATCTTATAAATTCTGCTAGCGCGTGTCAACAAAATTAATTACGATTTGGACCCCTTGATCCTGGGATCAAAGAGCTTCGGGTCAGTTCATGTTTCCCTTAAAGTTTCAAGGCGATTACATACTTGGGGCATACGGTTCGAAATACGAGGCATGCCGGAAACGGAAGTTTTCGCGACACCCAACGATAGGGCGATCGAATTATAATATTTTAATTACCGCGATGCAGTTTCGTGTGTCATTGTTGTGATGATATTTTCATAATATTTTGTTAATATTGAACAATCGTTTAGTACTGCACAGATGCACGGGCGCAATTCATATAGAATCCTCGTGTCACGAGTAGTTTAACAGCTGGTGCGTTGACCTGAGATGCGTTGTCGCTCGAGCACTCATTATTCAAGCAATGAATTGTCAGCGTCACACGTGTACGAGTGTACGCATACAGCTATAGTCGCGTATCTTTTCAATATAGTTGGGGATATTAATTAAAACAAAATTTATGACTCGAACGAACACATTAAGTAACTGCTTCCTATCGGAGCGTAAATATTGTGGGACGAAATTTGCATGAACGTAAAGAAGAGCCGAAGATAGCGGGCCGTAGTAAAATTAGATTCCTATATCTGTTTCGTTTTTTCTCATTTGTGCGTCTACCTGTTGCGTATCGTTCGATCGCAAATTTACCTCGCCGTGACGCACCCCGTTGTCATTCCTTGCTACGTAGTAGCTACAGAGAAGAGAAGAGAAGACAAGAAAAGAAAACCGTCGGCGACGGAAAATCGATAATCAGTCGCGCGGTGGAAAGCTGATTTGTTGCGCTGGAATAGCCAGTGAAATATAAACAACCTATACAAATCGAGCTCACGTAATTTACAGATTTCATGACCGAAACAAATCGCTGTTCGAGTTGGATAATTTGGACAATCTGGAGCCACTCGGCCTCGATAACGCCCGATATCCCTGAAACCTCGTACGATAGTTTAGGCACCGCGATAAATGAGAGTGCTTGATAAAAAAGAAAAAAAAGGAAAAAAAAGAGAAAAAAAAAAAACTGGAACACTCGTAACAAGTCGTAATAAGTATCAAAGATAAGGTGCATTTGTGTCGGCCGATCGACAACAAGTTATGAGACAACAGTTGACACCGCGTACTATTTCGTCGTGATATTTATACATCATCCGTATCTGCAAGGATAGTATAAATAATAATTGACGCGCGTTGGAAGCGATGCACGTGCCTCGACTATGGACGACTGCGAACGAAGGTGGCAGTTATTCAGGGGGATCAAGTGGTACAAGCAACGATCATGCTACCAAATGTGTCCTTACGTATAGAAATGTGTGCAACGTATGATAGACACACCGCTGTTCCCCATTTCACAAGGTGGTATAATAATCCACTCGGTGGGATATCCTTGACGAGACTTTTCTCTTTCGTTTTCCTCTCTCGCTTAATCCATTCACGTATTATCGCCTGGTAAACATTAAACCGTTTTACGAATACTCGTATATACATATACTTGTTCTACGAGACGGCTATGAATTTTAAGCAATCGAACATGTAGAAGGAACTTTACGTCCGAACTTGAATAGGCTACAAAATTAATGGCGTGACAGGCCTCTAGCCTAACGCAATACTAATTATCGGCGCGTTAACATTATACAGCTTTTGAAATCCGAAATTGGACATTCCGGAACATTTTATTCATATCTCGTCAATAAGCCAACTCTACCATTCGCCACGGCTATCGTTAATTTATGCCACCCCAAATATTGACGTGTCATTATACCCATTCTTCGTCAGCCTTCAACGCTGCGATCGTCGACTGTTGAATAATCTACATTCATTCGCAAATAACATTCTCCAGTCGAGGACATGTGCTCCAATAAGAAACAAGTGAAACCCTTCAACGCGATTTCGTACTTATATTTCCCTTCGTACACGAGCAGAATATGTATGTATCTCGTGAACGATAGAATACCTCGATAGTTGACTCTGTACAAGCGTTTCCCGTCTTTCCTTCTCCGCATTGTTGTTGGCCTTTGCAGTTTCCTTTCTTTTTACAAACAGGCTCATGACTGTCACGCTTTTCATTGATACTCTATAGATAGAACGTTTTCTCCGAGTTGTTTCACCGATAAACCAACAGAACGAGATAGTGTCCATCAATGGGCATTAACATTTGACGAGAGCCAATTCGTTTAAGCTCATTAAATCACATTTTGATAAACTTATCTGGCAGACAGGAACTTAAGATGATCTACGCTTAATTTTTTTTCGCCCGTCTTGTACTTTTTCATTTTTCTTCTTCGTTTCGAATTGAAACAACACTGTTATCAGTACCGCGAATTGACGTAGATACATCAAAGAGATCTTGGAGGTATATGTATATACATATACATGTACATTAAATATTCTAGTCGCGTCGCGTGTTTTCGCTGCTAGATATATTTTAGACGACACAAATTTCTATTTGCACCCCGTCTTATTTATAGCGACATACCAATTTCTTGCATGCCTCTAGTTTCTGAAACCGCGGCCTGTTTTCGACAGTGCATCGTTTGAACAGACGACGTTCTTTCTGCGATGAATCGAAACACGATTGTCCGGGCAACAAACGAGAAAAAGGTAACGCGACTAACTGGACGATGCGAATATCGTTGAACTTTGTGTTTATTTTCACGGAGATTTTCTTGCTGCATTTCAATGCTACGTTCAATGACGACAATCGCGTTGCATAAGGCTCAATGTATCGCGATACACTCATCCGTGTCGATAAGCAAAAAACGACGATGCTTTATGGAATTTCGCAAACTGAGAATAATATCGCTCTCGTTTGTTCTTATCGTGAGCAGCCTAATCGTGCAGTTTAATGGAATGGTAATCAGTGCATAGTGAGCCATGTTTGCTCTGTCAGAAATGATTTTACCTTCGGCCTGTTCCTTGGTGATTGAATTCATGGTGTCAGCACTTGACGAAGATCTCCTTGTTTATATTCGATGCGCTGGATCCTCTTTTTGCCAATATTCTCTTCGAATCGTTACTCCGTTCTTCGTTGACAGCAGCTTAATTCGGAGTACACGTCGAGGCAGTAACCCCAAAATTGGAGCAGCTAGCAGGTCAAAAACGGGCAGTGACCAAGGGTATGTATATAATGCAACACGAGGTAGCTCAAGGAAAACTCGAGGGAAAGCAGGTCGGCCAGAAGGCGGACGAAAACGTAATTCAATGGAAGGAGGTACGAAAAGGGAGCCTGGAGAACACTTCTGCCTGAAATATCCAGCAAGCAAGAGCCCTCTATTTGTACGGAATACTCGAAAACAATGGCCTATTGCTAGTCCTCCTCTTGTCTCCTCTTCCGTTGGTTTTTTGGCTAAAGTTCTTCCGAAAAATGGTCGCTGCTTGTGTGCCGTATTATGGACAACAAGTCCTCCCTCATTCCAATTTGCTTGATCCTCACCTCCGGAGCCAGTTTGCGGGCTACTATTCTTTTACTGGAATAAAAGCTCAGCCCTCCAGTGTTTTCCCCTTATCTGGATAAACACCTCTTCAACCCTCGTTCCACCTTGCACGTTTAATTTTCGCACGTATATACCACGTTCTCTGGATACTTCTGTGAACGTTGTGTTGCTATAAATTGTTCGACAATGCGCACGCGCTGCCACAAGTTTTTTTTTTTTTTCTGGAAGTTTACATACTCACGGTGGTCCCCACCGTCGTCTTACAATCCGGTGTACTCTTGCCGTCTCTTCTTCCAATCTTTTTCTCGCCTATATTCTTATGTATATTGTATCTCACCTTCTTTGTCGGTTCTTTCTTTCTTTTCCCCTCCTGCCTTTTGCCCGCGACAACGTGACTTCACTTGGACACTTTTATCGAATCGTTTAGAGGTGGACTCTGTTTTCGTTCAACCGGTTTCCAAGATGAACTTGCTCCACCAAGACCTTCGATGCTCCGATATAACTGGCGACTGTAGCAGCCAGCTGTATTCTTTTCCCGGTGGAGTGAATTAAAGTCAGCGTGACCTATCTCACAGGTGCGAAACCACAAGACTATTTTAAATACGGAGTGAAAATGGCGTGTAAATACTTCTTGCGGTATTAAAAGATCGTCTGCCTATACCTCGGAGAGATTCTAGCGACTGATGTTCCTTCATTTGCTGCAGCTTTTAGCAACATCGACCCGGACCTGGTAGGCGCCCTCTATTGAAGGCAACCAATGAACGTTTTCCTGGCCCCTCTACTCGTGTATAGTAATCTTGCTGAGAACACATATTCACGTTTAACGACAAAATGATAATATTTATTGAGCCAAAGAACTAACAAAAATGATTTTACACGTCGTTTCGCGATAATTCGATCTGGAATGCTAATAGCGGATAGCGTTAGATTATCTGGTATTTTTGTCTGAAATAATCGGAGTCAGAGTTTCTATAGATAGAAACGTTCCTCTCTGTTCCTCCGAATTTGAACAGCTACTGTAACATTTATCAGATACAATATATTTACTCGCGTTATTTCATTCGTATCGTTCTTTCGACATTGTGCCAATCGAATTGGACGAACTTTGAGTACAGTGTCCCCGTTCTTTGACATCATGAAGATCAACGTGGTTCTTGAGAATGCGATTAAACTTGGTCTTGGTTCACATGACCTGTTACCAGAACGTTTTCTTTGTTTCATTCAGAGAATCAACATCGGCTTGTAGATCATTTTGGCAATGTGTCGCGTAATTATACGACTGGACTTGCTTCTGGGTGGCAATTGAAGATCATGCGGGGGACCACTTATCGTGCGCAACAGAGACACCAAGATTGAACGCGGTACGTTCAAATCGAAAACAAATGACGATTGTTTACGATGAATAGAAAAGATTACGAGCCTTGTCTGTTTTGCTGCATTTACGCGATAGTTAAAAGTGATTTTTTTCCTGATTAGTACCTCGTTTCGAAATCGACCATGAAACGACCCTCTCTTTTCCCTTGGCCTGCTGGTCGATCAAAGTCCACATTTGTTTCTTCTATTTCCCCAGTACCGTCTAACAAGCACGAACACCGAGCAGCGTGGCACACGCATTTAGAGTCATTAAATCCAGCCAACAAATGGTAGATCTTTAACGATTAGATTCGTCAAATTACATCACAAAGTGAGCCGTAGTGTTTTGTGATGTAATTAAGAAACAATCATTCTTTTAATACTTGTTTGCACGTTTTCGTGTGTCGTCAAACAATGCGACTTTACAATGGCAAAATCGCGTTGCAATTATGAAACGAGTTGCGTAACATTAACAAGGAAACGAAACACACGAAGCACACGACTGTCCCGTGGTTTATATGGAAAACTGCATGTTAAAAGTGTTGTGAATTCGATTCGGTTAGTCGGTTTATTCGAGAAATATTATTATGCATTTTTTTGCATATCATGATCTTGGCTCTACCACAGTTTTCTTACAAATACAATGCGATTAATAAAATTCTCCGTACACGCAGACAATATATAGCCATTGTTCTTCTTTCCCTTTAAATAAGTGTAGCCCTCGAGATCTACCTGTTCCTAATTCTAACACGGGTGCAGTATTTCCCTGATTGCAGAAACGTGACGCACGCGTACTTTCCACTGATTCTGAGACAAGCTTAAACAGTGGTACACTGTTCTTCTGGCAATTTGACTCCATTACCAGCGGTGAAGATTGTGAGATTGTGAGATTGTCTCCGCGTTCCATGATCATTCGCAACCGGGGAAAACTTTTTAATCCGCGTCTAAAAGTTCGTGGCACGTGTCGCAAACGAAAGAATTTGACTTTCCCTCACCAATATTCGTGAAATGATATCGGAATACTCGAATCCATAGAAAGATAAGGGAGGAAGCATATAAGTTTCTTGCACGTGATAAACGTGTGCTATGCAGATTTGCGTGATCAAATGATGATAGAGGTCATGAACGATCGGGGATAACGTGAAATGAACTCTATAACTAGCAAGTAAGTCGACAGACATTATCTGTTAACGTAACTCAATTGAGAAGGGGGCAGAGAAGAATCATCTAGAAACAGATGTACTTTGATTTAGAGGGTCCTCGTTCCAAAAGCGTTAGTGCCAAGAAGGTGCGGCTTGTTGTTCAATTACTATAAATAGAATAATGCTTCTAACAACTTGTTATATTAACTTGGTAACAATCCATTTATAAAGTTAAATCCTTCAAGGATCTATTCGAGGCTATTGGTGTCTGCAGATTCTAGAACCATTTCATTCCAGTGCCAGATGTAATTGTTGAAGAAATACGTCGGTGAAAAGGGGAAACGTTGGATATACTTGGACGGTATCCTGCTAGCTCAGGAAGGCATTTCCATTTGTATTTCCCGGGCGTTGCGGCTCTTTTGATGTTTGGTTTCTAGCGGACTACAGCAGATGGCATGTTGGGTTTAAGTCGATACGAATTCAAAAGTTGAGGTGTGCTATACGCTTCTATGTTTTCTCCTGCTTGTGGTACTTTGTGGTACAGTAAAGTGACGTTACCATTCGTTCCATCGATATAACATGGCGTTCACTTTGTGGACGCTTTTCGAAGCAACACTGTTGTGTTTGAACGCGGTCTGCGTTCTGAATGAAGATAGGTTCCTGGCCAAAGGTGCGTCCCTTCATAATCAACTTACTTCTGCATCACTTTCACCCTTTTTCAATGTGCTTCAATTGATAAATGTTAAGTAACAGAATTGGTTGGTTATGTTATCGTTTGTATTTGTACCATGTTGTACCACAAATGCATAGAGTATGCACCCCATAATCGGGTACTAATATAGTATAGGGATTAATGCATCGCACCCCCCGTCCCCCATAGCAATTTTAATTCTTCTAATAATTATTTTACTATTGTTCTAGTTGGTTGGGCGTCGTGGCAAAATGTTCAAGGCTTTGGTGAACCCCCTACAATTAAGTCCCAATTATTGAACCTCGTCAGATCGATACGAACGGTGGCGCGAGGTATTTAAAAAATGTATGATTTCTGACTAGTTCATTATATTTAAATGTATGCTCTCTCGTTTGTTGCAGTTCCTTTAATATTTCTCAATATATTAATAATAATTGTGAAGCTGGTGCTTGGATGATAGGAGCACCTTGGGCGTGAAAATCAAAAGGACACTGTGCAGTGAAAAAGAAAAATTGAAACAGTGATGTACATAAGTGACAAATTAAAACTCTTTATTTTTACCTTTATATTTGAAAGCAAAGTGTTCCTTTTATCGTAATACGTAGTGTGATTTTAAAAAAGACTTGTTTCCTACATATTTTTGTACTGAAAATGAAAATGAGAAGGTAGGATTTTTTTTGTATAAACGAATGTCCTTTTATGACCACTGACTTCTTCATTTTCAATTACTTTATTCACAGTAATAAATGACGAAAAATATTTCCCCAGAAATAGTTCAATAATAACAATGGACATGTTTAAAAAATAGTTCAACGGATTAAAATTTAATATTTTAAACATTCGTGAGGCGCTCGCGTCGTTCAAATTCTACTCTCTCGCGGATGATTTAAGTCGTAAATCAAACGATACACAGGCTGTAAATTGACTTCGACGTCGTGGAGGGTACAGGTAGTTGGGCAGAACGTCCAGGCTTATTCGTCTTGGTGAATTTGCGGGCGATGTAATGGCGCTCGCGGGAAACCAATGATTTCCCTGCAACTTTCTCCTCTGCTTCGCTTTCTCAGGGTGGTAAGCATCGCCGTGCAATCGGTTGACAAGTGTCGTATTGACATTAGAATTCATCCCCTAGAACAGGAGCCAGATTTTAATACGATTTATATCTCGTTTATTAAATTAAATTAAAATAGCAATCCAATTCAGTAAAAGCATTTTAATCTCCAATGCGTTTACAGCGAAATAATCTATGTACTAAACGTCGTACGCAAATGCTGAAGCAACATCAATAACTGCTCGATCATTTATCCCTGATCTGGTTCACCTAAAGTATTGCAAAGGTAGTACCGGCGCTTGTGCAATCGGCTTGTCCGATTTATACAATTTCTGACCACGTACGGACCTCTTAAAACTGTACAGTTTTTCCCACTTACACGCCACACGATTGCAAACGCGACCTGCATTCCCTGCAACTCTTTCACGTAATATGTACTTGAGTTACATAAGTGATCCTCTCGAAAGGGTTCGTCCTTCTTGCATTTGCTTTTATTTCTCTTGCTTTTCTTGTTTCTTTCCTGCATCTATTCTCCTTGATATTTCGTGGAACACGAGCGTTTTACGTAACTATTCCTATCTATGCGTATGTGTGTTCGTTAAACAACTAGGTGTATAGTGATATAGTATACCAGAAATCATTAGACCCGCTAAAGATATAATTAGAGCCGGAGTAAAAAGATACGAATGAAGCTTTCCTGATATCTCGAGAATTAAAGTGTCCACGGTTTTTCTTGTTTCCTGAAAACCAGTGAAAGAGAATTCCCCAGGCAGCGAGGGTTGCACCATCGTTGCTATCGTAATTGAAGCTGGCGGAAGACGGCGATATAATTGCCAGCGCTAATTGTCGCCGGTCCCATTATTGTGGAGGAAGATTTACGCGAAGCTTAGGCAAAAGCTTATGCCACGAAAACGGGAGTAGCGAAAGTATAACAACGAGGAGGCTATTGCAAACGAGCACATTTTACGAGCCAGCTACTCGGCCAAGCTTCTTCCCATAATTGGCCGAGCGGATCACATTGTGCGTTGTCGTGCCCGCTTTTTTCGCACCTTTCACACGCCCAGTATACTCGGGCACAGATGCATCGTTCGATTTCGTGCTCGTTTTGACTGTGGTCGATTATTATCATTGGAACATAGTCGATTAATTCAATATTCAGAGTTGGCCATATTTTTGCGATACAAATAGCTTAGGGCTTGGAGATATCTCTTCTTTTAGAAATTCTATGCGACATTTGTTAGACAGAAAACTGTTGTAAACGCAGAAAATTTGAACAACGATACTACGAAGAACGAACTTTTGTGCGTGTAAACAATGTTTCATCGAGTGAGAATCCTCCGGGCATAAAATTCTACTGCGCGATCTCATTCGTTCGAACTGGAGCACGGATCCCATGGCGTCCGCGTTTTTCCTTCTTTCGCACGGCTTCTGCCTGGCAGGCATGTTTATGGATTATGTACGACTCTTACAAAATTCCACAGAGAGTCTCACAGTTCCTCTTCTGCCCTCCTTTCCCCTTTCTCGACCTCGCCATCCCTGCCGACGAAGAGTCACGGCACTTTCCCTACTGGACGTCGTACATACGTAAGTCTCTTTTAGAATGGGCGAATCGTTGATATTCCAATTTTCTTGCTACTCACAATCAAAGAAAATGAGCTTTCTCGATTTCAAGAGTGCCTCCGTGGAAGTTAGATTAACGATACATCCTAAATGCTGAGTCTGTTTTATTAAGAAAGTTGGATGAAATTATTTCGCAATAATTCCTTAATAGCCCCGTTATGTACGTTATGTACATTTCATGTACACATATTTAAGACATGTGCTCCTTTTCCTAGGTTGAAACAGGTGATGAACATAAAAGATAGCTCAGTGGCGCGAGACGAAGTTTGTTTGTGAGTGCTTCACTCGTGACACGCCACACGGAACACCAAAAGGTTTCAACAATAAGCAAAGTTTCATACAATATTAATATTTAATTAATTATGTTATCTTTCCCATTTTCAGGCACCTAACAGTTGTTCGATATTTTTAATACGCTACCACACTTGTTCGCGTAACATAAGTCACTTGATTAGACGCGACAAAGTTATGGAATACAGAGATACACTCTGTGTAATGATTTAATTTAGGCCTAGCGTAACGTCCACGGTTTATTCTTCATTATGACGTGCCTAATTGCACCAGCTTCGCATTGTGCCCGAGACGCCCACCGATTACTTAATACTGGCTCTCGTTACTCAATTTTGAATTACACCAGTCGCAAAAGCGGCCTTTAAACTAAGTCACTTAGACGCCGCGCCGTAAGAATATTCTATCGATCTAATTACACCGCGCTAAGGTGATTGAAACTGTCCATCGCAGTAAATCGTCGCTTATCCCCCATTGAATATTATGCATCGCGCAAGCCAAATTAGCGAGCTCCTCTAATAGAGGAAATTCTCGTAACCGCCTTAGTAAATCTGTTACGTACACCGATTGCATAAATAACGAAATTTAAACACGCGTAAGCAACATTGCGCCGCGCGTGGCGGCTCATTACTCAACTCTTAAATGTTTCCATCAGTTAAGGTTACCGAGTTTCCCTAATGGCATCTATAAAATCTTAATGATAACCCCCACGGGAGATTTTCACGTCGGCCACCACGTTCTCGTAGGCGCGATGCAATAATAGCCGTGACACGAGATCGAGAGTAACATATTTGTCAGAAGAATTCGTAAACGTTCGAGCGTGCAGAATAGCGGATCCGACGCCACTTTCGAATCCCTGACCGGTGTCCAGGCATCTCCTGGCCGCTTTGCAAGCGTCTGTAAAACGTTGCTCGCGAGAGTTTACGTCACGTTCAGGTTGGAGAAGCTCGCGGCCCTCGGAGGTCTGCGAATGGACCACGGCGTCGTCTGTAATCGGTCTGGTGAAAGGAGAAAGGCGACCGCTGGTCGAGAAAAGACAAATCAGACGTCTTTAAGGGAGGAGGAAGTGGAGAAGAAGAGAAAAAAATTCAGGTCGACGTGGTCGACGAGCGTGTATGTAGGTAAGAATATGTAATTCACGTTTCTGTCGGCGGGCACCCGGGGGTCACGAACGGATGTGACGTCGGGCGAAGATTCGTGAAGTCGTGTTCGCGATCCGGGAGGAGGCAGGATCGATAAGGAAAAGAGAAATTAAGCGCGAGTGCTGGGAGAGGCGACCGGTGCTCGACGATGGAGGAAAGGCGCGTCGAAATTGAACACATGCGGCTGTTTCAACGGTGGCGACGTTTTTCTTTATTTTTATCTACAAAAAAAAAGCCTTTATACAAGTATAAAAAAGAATGCGTGGTTAAGGATTAGCGTTTGAACATATAAAAAATAGTGTATTTGTGTGTGTCTCTGTGTACGTATGTATTCCGCGTCAGCGCCCGCCCCGTTTCATCTTCGTGTCCGGTTCCTTGCTTTTATGGATTTCAACGTATCCTTTGGAAATTCCTCGGAATTAGCGTTGGGCCGAATCCGACGATGCGCGTATTCAGTTCCTCCTCGTGCGGTCGAATGAGGCAGCGGACGCCGTGGAAAGCGTGTATAAATTGTATTTACAAGGCGCAATATCCGCGCCGATCACGGCTTCGACTTCGACTTCGGCTCCGGCTCCATGGCTGTGCCATCTCGAAGTCTTGAAGAATCTAACAATGGAATCTCTTTCGACCCATTTCCTATAATGCTTCGCTCTGTTTCAGCTCGTTTTATCACTTGATTCGTTGGATCCCACCATGGATCCGACCGCGACGACGATGATTTTGGTACGATAGTAGAAAACAACAAAAATAAAATGACACCACGTCGACGTCCAGATCGTTAAGCCGGGGGCTGGTCGTTCGAGCGTTCAAGTTCACTCGTTGAATCCTGACTCGTTGGAGCGACGACCTATTATTTCCCAACAAGCCAGCAGTCTAGAGTTGATATTACCTTCCGTTTCCACGTACCCCTGTGATTCCATCAAGGATCGTGGCCCGTTGAAGCGACGACGACATGATTTCAACGGAACAGGAACCTTGGAATCCTTGGCCGATCTTAACCCGTACGTTCCCCAGATTTTATCTTCGTTCTAATTCCCCTGAGAATCCTGCCGAACGACGAAGACCTTTTTCATCATGTACACCTCTCAACGATCTGTCCATTGTACGACGACCTTTCGAGCGAACTAGGGAGCAGGGGATTTCACTTCGAACAAGTTCCATCGATGAATTAGAATAACTTTGTCCCTTGGATTGTACTGATTCGCTTATTATGATACTCCTGGATTTTCTGGTCCTGGGGATTTTCCCCATCGACCTTAACCATGCGCCTCTGTTTCATTAGGAATTTCTGCTCGAAAGGTGGCCACAGCTGTCGACTGGTGTCTCCACTCGCTCGATCTCTTTCTCTCCCTCTCTCGCTCTCCCATCATCCAATCTTTATTCTTTAGTCTGATGTCACGTTTAGTACGGTGCGCCGTAGCTACCGCTTGGTCTGCTGGGGGCACCATAGCTTCCACTGGGTCCGCTTGGATAGCCACCAGGTCCATGGCTCACTTGGTTGAATTGTGCAACCTGGATGGCTTGCCTGATTCCTTCGAGATCGATACCAACCACACGGGTTTGGTAGCCAGGGACACCGTAGGAAGAGCTTGGTACTCCGTATTGAGAGGATGGTGCACCATAGCTGGAGCTTGGGGCGTATCCACCGCCACCGAATCCACCAGTCTGTTGGGATTGTAATTCTTCCTTCAGCAAGATTTGACGGATTTGTTCAAGCAAAGCGCCGTCGACGGAAGCTCCCTCGTTGCTCTGATAGCCGGTAGATACTTGAGTGTATCCACCACCTCCACCACCTCCACCACCGTGGGAATAGCCACCCCCGCCTCCAGTTGGCCTGCTGTAGCTGTAGCCGGAAGAGACTGGTGGTTCAGCGAGGGCGAACCCTGCCAGACCAAGTACCAAACACTGAAAAACGAGCAGCATCGATGAGAATTAATATCTTCTATTGGCGTGGACCGGATTATTGCTGCTAGAAAGTATGAATATATCCAGAGTTCGACATATGAACGGGAAATTAGAGAACTCGAAACTGTCGGGATCATCGAATCGCGATTGAAATTAAAGTGGACGCCATGCTCGTCAAGGGAAAGCGGCGATGCAGAAACTCGGTGGAGATAAACAGAGATAAGCAGAGAATAAAACAACGGGATGAACGGATAAAACGTAATCCCAACGAAATTTGCTTTTCGACTTTTCTGTTAGAAAATGAACATTTCAAGGCACACGTGTTAACAAAAATAATCGAAGGCACCGGTCACTTTTTCAACATCCTGTGGATCTCACTTCATAAAAGCAAGCCTATACTTGGTCAGACACACTCGCACTCGCTCTCTCTCTCTCTCTCTCTCTCTCTCTCTCTCTCTCTCTTTCCGTTCCTCTTTCTCTCTGATTCAAAGTGGTTAATCTTTTAAGTGAATTCAGACTTGCTTACCGCGATCAGAGGAGTCATGTCGGCTTCTGCGATGCCGCTCTGTTCTGTGACTCTGTGCTAGGTAGACCAGGGTCCTTTATACCCCAGAAGAAGCAAGGGGGATACTTGAGGCCCCCACAAAGAAGAAGAGACGGGGGCCTCTCGAGTGAGAGTGATTCAACTGTGAGACGATTCTCTCCTCCCCTCCTCTCTCTCTCTCTTCTGTCCTTTCAATTCTGTTCGCCTCTCTCTTTCTCCGCTGGACGTTACACCAATCTTATCTTCTTCTTTCACGAAGATCCCTCGATCATGTACCCCGATGGCCAGCCGAATTTGGACGATCCCGTAGTTGCGAAACGTCCCTTTCTCGATCGACGCGACCAACAGGTCCCAAGTTGCGTCCTAGACCTAGACATCCCTGTACACTCGATGCCTCGAGACGACCAATGATTTCATAAATTGTATCTTCGAGCTGAAGTCGGTGGCTATTTCATTCTCGATCTTGGCCCATGTCCCCTGGTAATCGCGGGGCGCGATAGGATCTTTAGAAAAAAACGTGTACACCTTTGACGATTTCGAATCTTCTCTACTTACTGTCAGTTTCGTTTTGCATCGCGTCTGGCGATTAAGGTGTTTTCCAACTCGTTGGAACGTATATAAATTGGATTACGAGAAAATTGTTTTTTCAAGAGAAGTTTGGTGTCGCCGGCTGTCTGTCTCGATATCCATCTATTCGTCCGTTGCTTCTAAAGTACGCTTCCAAATCTTCCGAACATTTCTATCATTTAAATTCTGCTGACGCCTTCGCGAATGGCACGTAGCGTTGCCCATCTAACATTACAAGTAGCCACGAGGGCGATGGTTCATTTTTTTGCAAGTGCTCCTCAAATATATTTAACCTATTTTCTTGCGGCTAATCTTATGCTCTCAAAGAATCCGCCTTGGGTCAAAAGTTGTTCAAGCCCCTCGAAATAATTCGAACCATATTAATTGCGCCCGTCGCGCATCGCTCATTAACGGAGGCTTCGTTAAATTATTTAATTACTTTGCGAGGTATCCAACGGCCATTTTACGTAACAGCGTTTTATAACGTTGCGGACAAAAAATGTCGCAGAATCGCAATCATAGAGCGTATCCTATATCAGCCTGTTACATCGTCGGTCCCTGTCCTCCAAAGGGAGAGTATCAGGAAGAAAAGTATGTACTATATGCGTGGTCGATGATCGTTGACTCATCTTCACGAGAGACTTTCCTCGCGTTTCGACCGCAATCATCGTCGTCTACGTTGGAAATATATTCATCTTGACAATGCAGTATACCATTTACGCAAGTACGCAAAGGTACGATGTTAAACATTGTTGCGCTAATGTTATCAAGAAACGAGAGGGAAAACGCTTTCTTCTAATGTAGAATTGAATTGTTCGACGGCTGAACTCTCGGCCTCGGCCCACTTCTCCACGTACTCCGATCTAGTACTTCTGTCATCTTTTGCCTCTTTCCTTTCTTCCGTACGCTGCGGTTCGCCCCCGTTTCGGGGCAGATTCACGCGTCCCTCGCTCGCGTGTATACACGGTCAGTCGTTGCTGCGAAGCTTTTTCTCGCGTTGCACCGAGAGAACGTTCGAGTATCCGACGTGTGGTTTGTCTATTTCGTTGTCCTGTCTGAAAAGCGGCGAGCAAGATGGATCTGGTAGCTCGCCGAGACGTCGCGACGCGTCGTCTATCGGCGAAGGAAACAGGAGATTAATCATTTTGTGTTTGCCAGGAGATACCGTCTGTTTCTGCGTTTTCCGCATTCATAATTTTTATTCGATAGCAGGACAATCGTGGAAAAGTTACAGTGTTGCGAAATACGCATTCGTCGTATTCGTATTTATGCCGACATTGTTTTGTTTGTTTTTGTTCTCTTTGTTGGAGAAGAAAGAAAGAAATAAGCGACGAGTATTTTAGTTTTGCGGAGTTACTGCTATTTTAATCTACGATTTATCATCGTGCATTCTCGTCTTCAGTGAAAGTGATATTTATTCCGTTCATTTTTGATATGAAAGCCTTTTATCTATTCAGGAATGTTTGCGATTCAACTTTTTTCGAGCGATTCATCCCCACAAATATGCCTATGATCGCGCACGTATTCAACCAGTGGGCATTAAATCTTTGGAATCATTAATGATTGTTACGGCTGCCAGTAAATGTATGGCCGCCGTGGTGCGACCGTTCTTCGTGCGGCAATTTATCCCAGCATAGTTAAACGAATTGAACAAGTGAAAGCTATTGCTGCGGGGGTGGAGCGGCGGCAGGCCCTTGCGTTCCATTATAAAATTATTCGTACCAAGGTGGCCACACGTTATCCTTCACCTACCTTGCGAAGATTTCTCAAATTATATTTCGCTCTTCGTAATTGTGACCTCTCGTGTCTCATCAATTACGATGTCGATGCGCGAAATTGCCGGTGTAACGCTTCTCAATGAGAAGGGACCACCTTTCGTTGATAAAGAAACAAAAAAAGAAAGAAAGAAGACGAAAATGGAGAAAATAAGAAACGACAAAAAACGTCGACCTACTTTATGTAGGAAAAAGTGTTGAAACATTCACGTAGCTTCATGCGTGTTCATGAAGTATTGGGTAACGTGGGACGAATTAAGGATTACCCGACTCAGATTAGCGACTCTGGACGCTGATCTTGCCTGAAATGCCGATTTCTTTGATGGCTAGTACGGATCATCGAGAACTCCTCGATCCCGATGACTCGTAATATTCGACTCGAACCCTCGAGTCACGTCTCGCTGTGTACTGCATCCGAGTTTCTCGGACATTAATGTTGCAGGGTCGTAAGAAAGAAGGGGAATCCTTGGGCCTGGGGCTTGACTTTCGCTCGAATGAGTCCTCTTCCTATTCGATGCTGTTCAGTTCGTATCGTTTTTATACCAGCCAGCCGAGTCACATCTATTGTGATTGTTTCTATCAATTGTCTTGCATGATTTAAAAGGGAAAATGACAGTTCGGTTATTTGCGTATCTTGTGCGCAGAGTAATTGCTCACTATTGACCCAGTTCGTTACTTTACGGCCCGCTTAAACTTTCTTCGTGGACACAAATTTGAGGTGCCGTGAGGATTATTAAAAGTTTCCGAAAGTAGCTTGATTACTCGCGTTGATTTAGGTAATTATCAAGTGTCCGTGACGCAAGTGAAGTGACTTGACTTCGCAAACTTTCACGATTTTTGTTCTCTTCTTTTATTTTCAAAGGAATTTGCATTAAAAAATTCTCGACTGCCCGATGGAGAAAAGAAAGTGTTTATTGGTTAGCAATCAACATCATCTAAGCTTAGAAATGTCAATATATTTGAAGTTTATGTAATATATCTTTTTTTCGAATCCGAAATATATTGGTATCGCTTCAAATTTGTATCGGGTTACTCCATTTTTGTAAATACGACTAGCACGATCTTTTAACTGTTCCCCTCGATGCATAAGAGGCGAAATATTTCTGGTGCCTGTGCTCAATATTTCTTTGACGTTAGCGACGGTTCGTGTGATGAAGCAGGATGTGTCGAGTATCCCGCGAAAAATGTCTAGTCTCATCGTAACGAAATCGTGTGTAATAGTATGAGGTGAAAGGCTGAATTCAAAGTGAAAGGTGAAGGGAAAAATATTTTCGTGTGATGGTCGAGAAAATTTGGTACCCTTTAAGGTCTCCGTTGGGATTACCTTCAATCTAATTATTCTAGCTGCTTTGTGCAATTGCTCATTACGGAATCGTTAGTAACGCGTTTGCATAGTAAAAAGCTGTACACCATGTAAACAATGCGTAAACGTCAGTGGGACACTTGACACATTAGCATGCTAATGAGAATATTTGAGCGACGTAAATGTTTACTACACACCACTGAACGAGATTCTTTTCTCCGAATTATCGCTGCTGTATTATTTGGTAGCCGTCTCCAGGACGGCTACCAAATTTATCACGATCCATGCAATTTATCAAAATATTTCATTTGACGTTTTTGTACGGTTTATGAAAGCGACAAGAAATAGTTGTTCTCCGCCGCGTTTCTACTAAACGGAGAACTTGGAAAACTTTGAGATTGATGAGTGACTAGTACGCTTCAGGGAGCGGGTGTGAAAGAAAGATGTGTGGCAACAGAATGGAGTACTCGTTAGCGATGTACAAGTAACTGAAGCAGGTAGTAGGATTACGCAAAATTGCTTACGGGAAACGGAGCAAGCCTGCGTTTAGCTGTTACACAAGAAAGGATGTTTCCCTTCCCGTCAGAAGCCGAGTAACACACTCTACATATCCATAAAATAAACTGTTCTAAATTATATGTATTGTACATACACGTTTAATCGCTGCGCACTTAATTGAAAATACATGAGAAATATATCGAAATTGTGCTGCATTGAGAGCATTAAATATTAAGTTGGGAATTGATTTTTAGCGAGCCTGGACAAAGGGGTCATTTTTCTTTTTAACACTTAGGGAAATCGATGATGAAAGCCAGAGATAACGGACGATTTTGATTCGCTCTAGGGCACACCGAGCCAGTGAAATATAGAAAGGATAAAATGATCTCATCGTCGAGAAATTGGTACGAGCAGGTAGTATCACTGTGAGAGCAGAACCCGGTTGAACCTGTAACAATGTTAATGAGAGGTCTTGTTGACGTATCTCGGCTATTACATCGTGCGATGTTTATCGAAATAATAAGAACGAAACGCTACTTGCCCCGGTTGCCGAAACGCGTCATGGAAGGCCAGTGTACATAACATACATTTTCACAATAGATCTGCCAGCTTCTTAATTCGTTGGAAACATAAAGGTACAGGACAATTGTATCATGTATAATTGCAGCACAGACATTATTCCAACAAATTATTCGTCGTCAGCTAAATTGTAATGAATTATTTTCAGTGATAAATGAAGAATATGTTTTGCACTGTTTTCGTCATTTATCAACGGTTTTGTAAACGATAAACGGTATACCGAATATACCGAAGAATATACGAGTATACCGAATAACTATGGAATACAATTCACTATTGCTACATGATACCGTGTGTTTACTGGCAAATGCTGGTAATACTAAGGCCTTCTAATACTAGAAGAGCGCCATGAACATCTTCCTATATACGTAATTATCACTGTGGTATGTGAAAACTGGAGAAACGCTTCCGGTTGGTTTATACAGGACGGGACGGGTCGGAATAGAACGCGATTCTATCCGTTTTTTGAGCACGTTCAATCTCACCTGATGTTCCTCTTCTTCCCCTTCTGCTTTTTATTATTTGATTAGTAAGCCAGAGATTGGCAACAATTACTGGGGCTACTGCTTACTTTCTTCGACCCCAAGTTCCTTCGTTTTATTGCTACAGAAACCCAACGCACTCTCTGGTTATATAAACGTACTCGTAATTCAGAGATACGATTTTTTTACAGGTTTCCCTGAAAATTGGGGAATTTAAGGGGAACAATAAGAAGAAAAATATTTCTTGTATGGCGCGTTTTCATGGAAACAGTTAGAATTATTACAACTTACTTCGATCAATAATTGAACGATCGCTAGATAACGTAATAATGATCGTGCCTGGTTTCTCCAAAAGAGAATGATAATAAATACACTATTGCTCCTACGAAACGTAATTAAAAATCAATGCGACTGCACCTCTGCAGTTTCTTCAGATCCTGTCCCAGTTATGTCGCGCTTCGGTGGAAAATTATAAACGTCGACTGTTTGCGCAACACTAATTTATTCAGGAATTTTGCCCTACGACACGAAAGCCTCGATGTTTGAGGCGTTAAACGCGCGTTGCCTCTAATTTCACGTCATTTTTTCACACTTTCTCACAAATTTAAGGAATCCATTATTATCCGCGCAAGAAGGCACACAGTGTTAAGCGCATACGAGCTTGTTTCGTTCCTTTCGTTCCTTTCGCTTCTTTCTAATCAGCTTGGCACCGTTTTAATCTCGTCGCTTTCCTTTCCGGCTCAAAATACTGTATTTGGCACGGTGTAGTGTCCATTAAAATGCTTCCTCTGTCATTCTTGTTCTCTCGCTATACTTTTACCACCTGCTAGTCACCAGTGATTTGCCTGTCATGTTAATTAAAATTTGTCTTTTAGCAATCTCAGATCCGTCATTGTTGTCTGAGATTCTCAGGAAAAGAAAATTATCAAACAATTATCAGCATCCTCGTTAAATTAAAAATGGAAGGGGATCACGGTGAAAAGTGTTCTTAGATCTCTGCAAGTTCTTCTTGCTCTTTATCGAACACTTTCTTCGGAGAAGCGCGAAGATGCAACCTTTGGAGAGGTCGCTTAAACTGCGCTCGAGTTTCACCGGCACGCTCATCTTGAGCAGCTGGTTCACCGTTACTTACTCGGGCTCGTTTATTCCAAGATCGATCCGCGTACTTCCTCTTCCTGTGGAGAATGGAGAACGGGCAGGCACGATGCGCCCTGAGAATCCGCACTCGACCCCAGTTTCCGTGCGAAAGAATCGAAAATTGTTTCGGTTCACGGAAACACGAGACCTGTACCGGTAATCAATCGAGATTCACCGTGGTAATTGGAACGTGTTGGAGAGAGGAATGAACACCTGTAATTGCTTGTACTTTGTCTACGTTTTCATAGGAGAAGGGAACATCGTGGATGTTCCCACGAGCTCATTGAAACTCATATAATTATCGATCAACACTTCTGTCTAATCGGATAGGAAGAATCGATGATTAATTTCATCTCGTATTCTAATAACGAAGAAGTTGATTAATATTCACCAAAGGTGTTGTAATGTTATTCAACACTAATTCAATAAGAAGTATAGCAAGGAATCACGATTTACTGTTTCAAAATGCTTCCCCCTAATATACCTCACCGTTATCTCCAGCGGTTCTCGGGTTCGAATTTTTTTCCACCGTTTTTCCCCGTTGGTCGGCCGATGAATCCGATCGCCAACAATTATCATCGTTTCCATTCACAATCGTTTCCAACAGCTTTCAGACGCCACTATCGATCAATTACATAAGCGCCCGAGACTTCCTCGTGCTTACGTGTTATAATAACCGAGTAACCGAACTGTTCCAGCAAGGCTTACATGCTTCTTGTAAAAGGTTGCAAAGACGTATCATTAATCCATTATTAATAACTTCTGGCGATACTAACAGGGATGAGTGGTCAGGTAACCAGAGACTCGATAATTATCCAGAGTTTGAACAAAAAATTCTCCAAGATCGATCAGCATTTATCACGGGATACCTTAGATCGGCCTTTGATAGCAAGCTAGCGCCTATTTAAAAAAAAAAGCCACCGATGACCTGGGTCGCTCTCACGCGTTTGTCTCAGTTGGTCACTTCCGCTAGTGAAAGGTGCATGCACACTCACCTCGTCGTGTACGGCAAAATGTGCTTACGTGCGCCTACGTGCATCCCCGAATGCGCATCAGACTAGCCAAGTAAATGCACCTCATGTGTCAGTAACCGGCGATGTTTGCCTGGAAAGGCAGCCTTAGATCGGCGCATCATTCTGATTGAAATTCTAACGGGTGTACCGCGAGAAACGATCGGATTTCTCTGTGGGTATTCAATCGTTTAACTTGGAGCGAAATTAATTCCGATAGATTTTCGTTTAGCGCGGCGAGAAATGTATTTCTTGGACGTTACTTGCAATTCAACTGGAATTTCCCCCTTATAAGTATATGAGGAAGAATTTGGAGTAGCTGGGATTTTTCGTTCACGAGGTGTTTGTGAATTTCTTGCGTAATCGTTTACAGTAGTTTACACGGTTGGCTGTCGGTTTTTCTAGGCGTATCGCGTAAACGTTTGGCCAAGTGGCAACGATCGAATTTAAGGAGAAAAAGAGAAACGCGGAAAGACGAGAGCGAGATCGTCCAAGAAAGTGTTGTTTCGCAGGGTTTCGATAAGCAATTTGCACTTGACATTTCGATGAGTGACAATTACGCAATTGGGATTTTTCGTACTCCATAATCTCAGTGTATACGTTCCCGTTGGCATTCCAGCAAAATACGAATCCCCTTGCACCAGTAGCCTTGGACTTACATAAATTAATATAACGATATGAATGAATATGAACTTTATATGCATTTCTTCGCCACATTGGTATGTCGCGAGACATGTTCGTTTAATCTTGCGTAGAATGAAAATTATTTTTGAGACAGCCAATATCGTGACACTTTTGCCTGAGCAGAAAATGAAATCGGGAAGAAATTTGTACAGTCCTGTCACGATCGGTTTTGTAATTCTAATAGTTGCAATTTCTAAACCATTTTATTTCGACCGATTCACTCTGCCAAGTGGAGCGGCGCGTTTAAGATTATGCCGATTTCTTGCATCATTATTGGCCTAATTCCAATTGATTCGTATTCATATTTGGAAAACATCCTCCCCGTTCTTGTGCAGACTTTCAATCAAATTAACGCCAAAAGTGTTCTTTTATCGCACCTTTTTTTTTTTTTTCACAAAATAATCGTCTTTGTCCATCAAACAAAATGATTATTGCGATTGCTAAATCGTGTGTACCACTGTATCAAGTGTACTTTTATTACATAACTTCACTTCGTAAATCTGTCTATATGTATGTGTCTGGAGATCGGTGTTGCTTTATCTGATCGTATCGCGTTCCAAGAATCCGTTGATAAAAATATTCCAGACTCTAATCATTATTATTCGCACTCGACTCGATAAATCGTTTAAAGTGTATGCCATATCTGATACGCGTGGAATGTAATTAAAAAATTATGGGCGTAATTGAGGAACAATTGGCGCGCGCTTTACGCTGTTATTAAAACGCGCAAAACAGCGCCACGAGTTACGATTAAGGAAAAGTATATTTCATTTGCAACAGAATATTCAAAGGTACATGAAAATGGATATATGTATATGTACGAGTTCAATATTATCATCAGCCAGATGTCGATCGAATTGTACAGCACAGTCGCGCGAGCTTCGAAATCTAAAAAATCGAATCTATGCTACCAGTCATTGCGAAGCTTCACTGTTTCATTCGATAGATATAATTAGTCGACAAGAACAACAGTGTTGTGTCGTATGAAGTATACATAGTATATGTATATTCGTAGCAGAGCCATTAGCTAAAGCTAAAGCTAAAGCTAAAGCTAAAGTTCATTAACCCCAGTCTCGCGATGACAGTCATTATTTCCATCGCCGGTTTTGACCTTATGCACGGAGCTCATTATCGTCGTTTGCAGTTACCAATATTAGGCAGCGGTTTATTCTTGCATTTCTTCATCCAACCATCCCAAGCTTTGAACCCTTCTAGATTTTGAATTTTCTTAGCACACTCGATATCATCCTGGATGTTGTCGTTAGCGAAATCCTCGCAACGTTTGTTGCAGATTCCCCCGGTGTGCCCCCTGGAGCACCATTTCGAGCTGTTAATTTGGAACACGCCGTAACTATAGCTGGATGCTGTTTTTGGGCCAGTGACCAACTGTGTGTCCAATCCACTCTCACTTTGCATCAAGCAGACCCAGTTACTTATGAGGCTCCTCGGGATTCTAGCACGTTGTAGCTCTTGCACGGCCTGGCACTGGGTAAGAATTTTCGCCGCCACCTGGCTATCCATGGAAAAGATAGCCAGGAGTGTTAGGATAAGGTACAGTTTGCCCTTTTGCCTCATTTCTAGTTCGACGATACCGATACAGATCGAATTGAAATGATTGAATGGTTCTTTGACAGTAAACTGTTCGTGGTGAAACGATTGCGACGAAGATTCACGTTTAAATATGACGCGGCTTGCTTCGCCAGCTGTGCTGTACTGTGGCAAACGATATGCGACAACCTTGAGCTTGGGCGATAAATTATAATTTCCTAAGCGCTGCGTGGCCGGAAAGAATACCTGACAATTCACGTCTCTGTTCTTCCGAGTGATATTGTCTTGGCGCCTGTCGTTTACAACAGGCTGCGTTGATAAACTCCGCTACTTTCTGGTATGTTACTAGGATTTTTCTTGATGGTATCGTAAACAGGTTGAGATTGATAGTGATACGGAGTTGATAAGAAGGACTGAATTCAAAAAGATTTGTAAGGTTTCTAGAAGTAAACAATTTTCACGCAATGTGAAAAGTGTCGATAACACCAACAGCCGTAAAAAACATGGTAAAAATTATTTTATTTTTACTTCGAGATAATATTGAACCGCGTATACAAGTCTGTCTCTTAAACGATTATTGTAATGAAATTCTACTTCCACAATTAATTATCTTATTATCATTTCTGATAATAATAAGGAACCTAATGAATTGAAGAATTTGAAACAAGCAAGGGAAAATTCCCAATATATTTTTTGGGTTGCTTGCAATGTTCAGCTAATTGGTCAGTTTCACCACGATCTTTAAACGGACCTTATAGAGGTCCTTATATGTTGCAGACACTTTCTAGCAAAGAAAAATGTGGCTGTCGTTTGAGAATTAAATGCTACCCGCAAAGGATAGAATTCATAGGCAAGTCGAATAACTTTTAGGGATGAAATAATATATTTACGCAAGGGAGGATAAGAATATTATTTGATAAGGATCACAGAGGCTGGTGCAACTCGATTATTTAATAGAGAAATTTTATTTAGAACTCGATGAAGTGTCGAAGCATCTTGGCGACTTGCATACATGATTACGCAATATGCAGAACCTGCATTGCTGTGTTTTTACAATTGGCCATGTATGTATAGATACGTATACATTAAAATAGGCAGTATATAAAATTCGCAAATAAAAGTCTATACAACAAGGCACAGTAATATCACATGTACTTATAGAATTTATTTAAATGTAACAAATTGCGTTACGTTCTTAGGAGTATTGGCATCTTAAAATCATCTTAAGTTATTCGCGAGCATGTCGTTAGTTCGCGAAATATGTTTCTTTCTCGCGCGGAACTATTATTATCTTAATTCTTACATTACGGGGGAACGAAATTTTATATAATACAAAACAGTATTGATTCGTAAAAAAATACTACGATACATTTCCAAAAAAGAAAAAAAAAGATGGAAAGTATTTGGCGCGTGTTATACACTAGTAGTAATAAAAAGCGATACATCACATTCATAGTTTAAATGATGGGAAAATATCATTACTGATATACAAATTATTAAAGAAAATTTTATAAAGGTCCTTTCTCTGTAACATTAATTAATATTTTGTATATCAAGGCAAACTTGTATGCATAACATACAAGTACGAAGATAATATGATCACTTATTTGTTGGAATCAACCGCTTAATATACCTTTCATTAATTACACCTTCTCTACGTTGTAAATTCAATCTCAGGCTTGTGTTCTGTTTTATCGATACTAGTAACTCACAGTGCAAACATGATCATCGTATTAATATTATTAGGAAAAAGGCTTTGGTGAACTCGCGGTCGGTTTTAAATATCATCCAGTACAAACTTCTATGTAACAAGAACCGTAATTACATCGTATACATATGTACACAGAATCCTAACTATAAACGTTCTGGCACCACAAACTTGCGAATGCACGTTCTATCTCAACAACCGGGACACAGTAATCGTCAGTAACGTAAAAAAAACAGAAAAAGAAAAAGAAAAAGAAAAAGAAAAAGAAAAAGAAAAAGAAAAAGAAAAAGAAGAAGAAATTCAACCTGCCGCACTCGTCAGATTCGCTCTTCTACCTTTGGCAAACTGTAGTATCTCTGGATTTTCATAAATCATTTTAGCTAGGGTCTCGATGCCTGCATAAGTGTCAGCCTTAGTTCCCATACACATAGCCCATTGCGCTTCTGAAAGATCTTTGCTGCACTCAACTTCATGATAAACGTGAACCAAATCCTTGTCAGCCGCCCTGAAGATTTTAACATTAGACTTGACTACTTTTTCATAAAAATCCACATCTTCTTTTCCCCATCCCTGAATGGATAAATCAAATCCGCCCACGCTGTTGTAGTCCTGCTTGTACAACGAAACGATACCAAATCCAAATTGTCTCCAATATCCGGACATTTCGCTTATAACAAACGTTTCATGCATCCTGCTGTCCCCGTAAACGATCTTCGGATCGTACTGACTGAACACCACAGGAAAATATATTTGTCTACCCAGCAGAGTGTTCGCGCGAATTCTGTAAAGCGCCGACTCGGTGAACACGATATCGACGTCGACGAAGAACATTAAGTCGTTTTCCTTCAATCTCGACACACCGAAACTCAGAGCCTTGGCTCTAGAAAATTGGCCGGATACAGGAATGATATCGATATTGGCACCGCGATATCTATATTTAAGCTGCTCTATCAGATCTATCGTTCGATTAAACGAATCCTCGGTTTGATGGCGATAGAGAACAACCAATAATGCAGTGCTCTCTCCGCTGATTAAGCAGATCTGCTCGTAAATTTGTAGGAACCTTTGGAAAACCTCGTACCTTCCGGATAAAGGTAGAATAAAATGAATGATCTTGTCTTTAACCGGATCCTCCTCTTTGAAGTTGAAATTCAGGTTTAGAAAAGCACCGCGGAATATATTTTGCAAGGATTTATCGCCTCGTTGATTTCCTTTCCCCTCGACTTCGTTTCCGTTCACAGTTTCACGTATTTCCAGTCCTGCGAGGAAAAAAATATCGGGGCAAGTTTTAAAATGCTGACTATTTTATTACACGTTTCATTTTATCGCTTCCTAGAGACACGGTGAATGCCTTGGGCGAAGAATGAAGGGTACCTGTGAAATGTTGATGAAGGTACACGTGCCGTCTGACAGGCAGAGTAACCTTTCTACCCCTGTACTTCCGGTAAACCAACAAAAGATCTAATATGGTGTCTGCCCCGTAAGAATCGACTCTTCTGTATCCGTACAGGGTTGACCTTTCCTCAACGACTCGGCCACGTTGCCTCGAACAGGCATTTATAGAGGCCATCACTTCCCTCGTGATGTCTTCTAAACCTTCTTTTATGTCGCTGTGAATTCTCCTCCTCGGATTTGAGTCGCCTAAGCTGTACTCTGACCTAGATAAAAAGTCCCAGGGAATTACTTCGTCGCTGTTCGTCGGTTTGAACGAACGAAGTCCTGCTGGAACACCTGGTAAAAAAATAATGACAGCAATATATAATAGAAGGAATTTTTTCTAATTATTAGTATCTATTTCGAAGTATTAAACTAGAGTTCTATTACGGTAATGAAATTTTCTAAATTGACTTTGACTCATATTAGGCGTGAATATGCCTGCAAGTACGGAAGATGGGAATGAGTAGAATCACGATCGAAATCGTGATCGTTCCATGTGATGGGCTCAAACGAGTCGTATCGTACCTCGTTTCTGCATTGCCTGCTCTGTCCGGCGATCAATTCGCGCGAGCTAATCAGCCTAAATGGGTCTATTAATAACGTACGTCCAGGGAAAACCGATTGTTCTTGGAATCAACGATTCGCGTTTACGTTTCGTGAGATATTCTCGCGGATCAAGAATTGTTTCCAAGACAGAAAATCTAGCAAGGGTGCAATGAAACGTATAACGCCGCCAGAAACATTTCTTTACCTAATATTTCAGTGTCGCCGGGATATTTATTCGAAAATGGATTAACAGGAAACAGAGGAACACCATCAGCAATCTCGTAATTCTTTAAATTCTCCAAGCTTATCCCCAACTGTTTGGCCATGGTATGAATATCTCTGTGAAGGTTGAGTCTCTCCTGTTGCAAATCTTGGATACCAAGTCCCTGAAAATGGGACAAATCATTTTGCTCGAGCAGCGGAAACGATTGCACAGGTAATATTATGCAGTTCGACACTTACCCTCATGTAGTCGTGCAACCTGTACATATGCGGTGGGTTTTTAACAGGATGCAAAGTAATAGCACGGTGAACTTCCTTTTTTTTTAGATTTCCGGTGAACGCCTGTGCCCCGCTGCTGTTATGATAGAGTATGGACTGCATCTGTAACAGTGAGGACATTGCCAGCTGTAATTAAGATTAAAGGGACAGAAATAGATGACAGTCACCTAATACTTGGAAGGATCCCGAGACATTTACTTTCCTAATCATAACATTTACTTAACACACTTGTATGTTTCAACTGGGATAATTTTGAAAACAAAAAACTTTAGTTCATTTTCGTACTAAAAAAAAAAAGAGGTAATAATCAGCATGTTCCTCAAAGTATCCACAGGTGCACCCTCATAAATGATAATGAACACAAGAAACAGAAAATGAGTTAATGCATAAACTTCCCGTTGGTGCACTGCCCGATAATAATAAGTATTATCAGAAACTCGAAACTGCATCTTACCGAGACCGCAGAGCAAGTGTTAATCAAGCTATGGGACTGGGTGTGGTGGTATCCTGTTGCAGGGAATTATTCTTGTATTACATCTCGCAGGCTAACTTGATCATGGTCTAACATCGTTTATTTCACTGCTGATGTTAATGTATCGAAGATAAAACGCTGTTGGGAAATTATTGAAATGCCAAAGATTTTCTAATCGTATAATTAAGAAATCGAAACGCGTAAAAAAGGTCCACGATAAATACCTCGTAGGTGCTGCACGTCGTATGAATGGCTATTAAGTGTTTCGACCTTACGATAAGCGTCAAGATGGCAAAGTACAGCCTATCAGTGGGTTAGCAGGCTACGATTTGTTCGAATCTAACGACTAACATCCTCATTCATGCATTTTACCTTTCGACCGGATCGTCCCATCGAAATCCCAAGCGACGACTTAAGTCGATATTTCCAGACATTGGAAAACAATATTAGAACACGAATCAAACCGGTGAGTTCTGTTCACCATTTCGAGCTTTGCATTCAAATAAGAAGGTCGCAAGTCCTACTTTTTTTCTGCGCGCTCTCTCTCTCTCTCTCTCTCTCTCTCTCTCTCTCTCTCTCACACTCTCTTCATTGAAACTTCCTCAATCCAGAGTAACCTTTTCTCTTAGCAAGCCAGACGAACGGAATGAAAAAAAAAGAGAACTGCTTTATTGGATCATGTTTCGGTTAATATTGTCGCCAACACAGTGACATAATAATTCGCATAACTTGGAGCAGCCGCTCACGCGACCGTGCGGTTCGATTAAATTATTGCAAGAAGCATGTTGAGGGATTTAAGCGCTTCGTGCTGCAAATTGTTACTTAAGCACTCCGACCTAATGCTGAGTGTCAAGATGGAGGAGAACGACTCGATCTGGCCACTGGGTTAGCAGGGTACTATTCGCTTGTACTTAACGACTAACATCCTCATCTGTGCATTGTACCTTCCGAGTTAACTCAATGATAGCGTACCCTGTATATGATGCAGATGCGTAGCTTATGTATTTAAACCGATAACACGTATCACGTAGAGTCTGTACTAACCGTACGAAAAATGTAATAATTAATAAGTAAATCGTTGCTAAAAGGAATGAAACATTGTCAAGGAGGGATACAAAATATTCACCGCTTCAAAAATACATGAAATATTTCGTCCAGACGTATGTATCTCATAGAAGATTTCATAGATTTCGTTAATCGTACTCTACAGCTGGACGGTGCACGTGTTGTATACGCTCTATGGGACAGTCCAGTGTTTTAATGAACCGCAAGCCTGTCTCGATCAACGAATTACACGTTCCACGTATGAACGTCCACAGCTATAATAATGTGTGCACGAGCGAAGAGAAGAAAAGAGGACGACCAGAAATAGATTTAATAGTTATGTGAACAGCAGCGAAACGCGCGAGGTGACCGAACAGCGTAGAGAAATACAAATACGCATGTACGTAAATGGAGTAAATCTCGGAAACAGCTTTTGCGACAGGTGCCAAAGGAAAAGTTACCTCGTAGCTCCAGGTACAAGGTATCCCAGCGTACTTCTGCACGCACCGTCCCAATTCCACGTCCTCGTGCGTCGTGTACAAATGTCTCAAGCAATATTTAATGTGCGGCACGATTCTCCTCAGTGTCTCCCTGGATAAAATAACACCCGGCCCGCCCATACAAAAATTCTCGTCATATTCCAGAGACAGCAGACCGAATTCTTCAGAGTTGCCGCGACCCGCCTGCCCGATGTACATGGCCCTTCTAGAATCCACGGAACGTAATAATTTTTCTAGACGATCTGTCCTCACGTAGACATCGTCGTCTGCCCTGAGGAACCACTCGAAACGATCGCCGTAATTGTTCCACATGTGCTGCAGCATCATGAACGACTTCTTTTGAGGTGGATAGGTGTCGTCGACTCGTGGCAACGGTACCAAAGGTAGATCGGGACAGCTATCCGGAACGGTGGAACTCTCGGACGAGAAGAATGCGATTTTCCCTGGAAGCTCTTTGCCCCAGGTTTCATAGACTGCTTTGGCTCGCGAGTCTAGATATTTATTAGCCGTCATAACACCGACGAACACCAAGCTCGTCGATGAACTGTTTATTTGTTCATCGTCGTTCAATTTCGGAACGTTTCGAGCTGATGGTTCGATTAATATCCGCGAGCCAGGCACCGAGGATGCGTAATCATTGTATCGTTGTTGGTTGGTCGTTGAGAGAAACCTATAACTTTGGATGAAGAAACCTAAGAGAAGGCCCGCAATCAGGCCCAGAACGGCGCTGGCCAGTCCACGTCGTTTACGCATCACTGGCTGAAACGTCACCTCTTCCATTGATACTCTTCCGGAGTCCCTGGACCTCCGGTTGGGTTCATCGTCATCTTCCGAGCGGCTACGGTCGCTTTCTTGAATGTTTTCAATCTGCTAATTAGTATAATCGATGGGAACTCTACGTTCGATCCCATTGCTCCTTTTTCTCGACACTGAGCACCAGCTCTGCTCAGACCTGTTGGGCAAGGTTGCATAATATTGGTGAAAATCGATGGGAGACGTTTAGAATTGTTTCTCGAATCATCCAAGTCCAGTGAATAAATATTACATCCCGACTGGCGATATTGCGGATAGCAAAAACGAAATAGCGAATTAGTATACGACACGTTCCAAAGCATTATTTTCCTATTCACTGGACCGTGGATTCGCATGTGTTTGCCGTTTAAAGAGCAAACGTTGACTGTGTGGTTCGAAGGCCACACAAAAGCATTCGTTGTTTGGTCAGTCATGAATTATTTCCTCCAGCCACCGGAGAAACTAATGAACGCGAATTGTACGAAACCGATTATCTTTATCGAAGATAGCATATCTTTGAAATGTGACCCAATCGTGCAGTTTACTTAAAAAATAACGAGTACATACTTACACCGAGCATTTTCGTCAATAATAATGACTGAAGAATGTCGTATTCCGTGGTTGATCCAGAAGGTTCCGACATGACTACGGATCGATCGTTCATGTTCATCTGAAAGGAAGACAAAACGTTGTCACTTGATAAACGGCAATGCATTACGAGCCGCAATTTAAGACCGATGATACGCGGATAAAAATTGATTCGATCAATATGTTCGATCGCTTGGGGTCGCACACGTGCTTTGCAATACAATTCTGAATCGAACCGCTCAGGGTCGGCAATATCTTTAATCACTCTGATTTATTAAATATTTCGTAACTGCTCGATCAGAAATTGATTCGGCAATTCGTATTCGTTTGTGGGCACAACGGCGTGTTCGTGTTCCTCTGGCCGGATAGGACAATTATTATCATCAGTCTTGATGGTCGATCGAAATGTTCATCGTGTCGTTTGATGATATTTATTTGAATGAATTCGATTGCAATATCATAAATCAGACACGCACGAAGCTTCGTACCCATGATTTTTTCCTTATGAGTAGTCCTTTATGCTAAGTGATATGAATTGTGATAAGATCATGGAACAGAGGTAGCTCTGTGCAAGACTAGAAAACCGCTAGAAAGAGTGAAAGAAAGAAAGTGTACGTGTACAATAGTGTATCTAGAAATGAGAACCTGGCGCCGTTAGAAGACGTCTTCTTGATCAATTAACCTACCGGTTCAGGTATTTTCATAGCAAGCATAGAAGAATGTGTGTTCTACGCGTCTTGCGTCTAACTTGAATTCTGTTGGCTTGAATTCTTGAAGAATATTTTTTTTTATCTTTGAGAAGGTACAGTTAATCTGTGGCTGCTACCTCCGTTTCTTTCTAACACAAGCGGTGATTATAAGAATTTCCTAGGAATCTTAATTAATCGCATCTCGATGTTAATCTCTCTAACGATTATTTCAGCAGCCAGCATCTTCTCTGGCTCTTGTATGACTCTCCTATGAATGGTTAGTTGTAGTTTACTCCTTAAATCGGCGTAGACAAAGAATTGTCCCTTGATCAAACCGGTTCCAGGCACCCTGATATACATACCTAAATGCGGGCAGTTATTCAATTCCGTGGCACGGTCTTTCTCCGTTCGTTTACGCGGGGTAAAATAACAAAAAAAAAGTGAATCATCTGTAAAAAGGAATCCGGAACTATTGGTTCGATTTTAAGATAAACACGTACAGGTCTAGGACGCGCGATGGTTTGGAGTAAAAGGAAAGAACTCTCTCGTTAACAGTAAATGAATTGTTTGTTTAATGAAAGGTTGCCGATGGTCATCGTTGATTGTTCCTGGTCGTTATTCTCACACTCCGTTTCCGTTCTCACAATTTTCTCGCGCGTATTCCCAGTAGGAAGAGAAATATAACTCTATTCCCGTTAATATTATATATGTATGTGGTTAATGCAAATTATCTACGCCCGTATAAAAATAATCTCTAAAAGGCGACAACTTCGACTCAATGTTCTTTCACGCGTCTTAATCTTATCGGTTCAAAGGGGGGACTTCCCCGAATAATAATAATAATAATTCGAAGATAATTCATAATGTGGACGAAGCACGATTTTACTCCGATTTCGTAATTCCCTTTTCTTCTTGCTCAACGCTTTTCCAAAGAAACGCGGGGTTCTTTTGGATATCCGAAAATATGTGACTTGAACTCTCATTGTCAGTACCGTTACATGCTACCGGGAATCGATACGTGCACGGTGACAAAGGTGTTGACAATCGTGATTGCACGGCCTGAATCGGTGCATCTGCGAAATCCCGGTGTTCGTCCCGTTAAACGATTCGATTCGAAGTGACGTGCACGAACGGGAACGTACAGGAGGCTGGAGAACCGGTTTAAGCCGAAAGTCAGCCCCAGATCTTGGCCAGTTTCTATGGTAGAACGCAGCGTCTAAACCACTATAATGAAGAGGATAGGGATGATCTAGTGACGATGCATGTTTCTTCGAGCAAGAAACGATGTTTGTCGAAATTCATCTCGCTACTCTGGCATGGAAAACAATTCGTGTCGACGAATTGATCCGGTGCCTCGTGTCAAGTTATCTTCGTACTGTGGCAAGAAAGTGGAATTGAAATTCTATGGAGAGAAACGCGACTTTCTATTTCTGACATATTTTCTGTGCACCGTTTCAGAAATTCGTCGTTGGAGAAATGATTGTAAATATGTATCTCTGTCATTCGGGCATGCTTTATTCGATGTACGATGACGTTAGAGAATAGAGAAACCCTCACAATAATTTCAATCACATCTGCACGATGAATTTGCATAGACTTCGAGGTGAGTCAGAACAAAGTGGTAGGCTGGCTGGAAACACGTTGCGGTCAGATTCTCGAGGCTGTCGACTCGTATTGGCTTCTGAACGGCCGTCTTTTTGAGAGACTGACCTGATCGGTAGAACCCGGCCATTAGAAGATGTTACGAGGAGCGAGGTCGCCGCTAATTGTTCCCACAGACATGGAGCCGCGGTTAAAGTAGAATCATCCGTGCAAAGACACGTTAGACGAGGCAGATTTGTCGTACTCGTGACTGGAATCAGAAAAACGGCAGCCTGTTCGATCTAACCGCTAGAAGACCCGAAGAGTCATCGACATTTCGAGTTCGAGACCAGGGGTAATAAAGAAAGGTTTCTCTAGTCGCAAAACGATCTCGGTTCGCGGCTGAGTAATCCCATTAAACGACAGCATTGTCTCCCAAAGAAATATCCTCTGTGCTTGACATTTGTTGCCTTCATTTAAACACAGAAACACTTACATCATTCGGCTGGCCGAAAGAAATAATTTCGTACCTACTTCATCGACACTTCACTCCACGTTCACCCGCGAGATTTTTCTTCGCACAAACATGCTGTTTCACCGAAGAAAAAAAAAAGAACATTCCTAACGTTTCACCGTTCAACTTTAATCAAAGGGAAGAATAGAATATCTTGATCACTGAATATCGACCACGGATGTACTCCGATTCCTTGACAACTTACTTCTTCGACCGATTCGTTCGGGGTTTTAGGGCGTGCACGTGGGCTTTAACTGGCGCCGAAAAAAAGTCTCGCTATGGCCACGCTGTATCCGCCACGGCATGACAGAAACCATCAAACGAGGAGATGATGCGAGAAACGTGGAAAGGTTCAGAAGCTGTCGTCTGGCACCGGCTGCAGACGTGTTGCGAGCAGGATGTCGGAGCAGCGACTGAACGAGACGAGACCGAGCCGGCCAGCAGTCAGGCAGCCAAGCAAGTAGTCATCGAGCAGCAAGCATTCAACTATGTATGTATGTACATATGTAGCTAGAAACGGGCAGCTTGATCGACTCGTTGGTATATACCGAATCTTTTTTACGGCTACAGTAACATCTTTGTTGAAAAAGAGTATTTAACAAAAATTAAAAAACGCCAATAAGCAAGACTCACTCCACGCTCTTGACCTCGGAGACCTCAGCCAATTACCGATTCGACCACTTATTCTTCAACTTCTGTAATGATTGTAGGAATGCGTGCTAGCTGCTAACTGAATGTCCTCGCGATTTCTAGATGCACGTGTGCACGTGTTAAATGAGGGAAGAAAAATTATGCAAGATCCTTGGGTATACCTTAAGCAAGGCTCTTGCTGGTCATTCAATGCGTATGGAATCTTGTGAAATGGGATATCATACTGTGCCTACATTTGCAACGCGTTGCGCTCGATGCGTGGCAACAAATGAACTGCAAAATGATTCTACGCATTCTAGCATTAATAATACGTATAGGCGAGAACGTTATGATACGATCGAATTGAAGCCTGGCTGTTTCTATTTTTAATGGGCGACTGGTTATCGATATAGACCCGATTACTTAAATTTTGGAGCAAGTAGTACGGTCGACCGTATACGAGAGCTAAATTTAGACCTCGCGACCCTCTGAAAAGATTCTTATCTATAGAAACGTTATGCACCTTCATACAAGAGACGAGTTTGTTAAAAGAAAAAGGGTAAAGCTATAATTTAAAGAAAATTCTGGGCAACGGATTGCACGTTTTCTCGTCAGGATTTTAGGGCGTCCACCAAATGGTAACGCATGACTATCAATCGGAGATAAGGTATATAAGTGTACTTGTTCCGTACTCACAGAGTATGTATGTATGTACTCCGTATCCTACTCAATTGCGTGTGCTCGATACAATTGCAATTGCTGTAGCGATGATGTTTAGGCTGATTATGCACGAATTCACTGTACTACAGTGTATTCTCTGTTCACATTTGCACGGGCTGATAGCGTTAATGCACACGCCGATTGCCGCAGGTACGAAACGAACGAGTTGTGTACAGGGGTATGTGTCTCGTTAGCGCATTGTGCAACGAGATGTGTAAAATAAATGCGCAATGAACACCTACGCGGTCGTCGCGTGCGCTTTAGGACGCAGTAATGAACGTTACTAAACGCCGGCTAGTAAGAACATTCGAAGCTGACACATTATAGTGTCGCGTTCGTAAAGCAGGAACTTCCGTCGAAATAGAAGCGAATTGAACTACCTTTACGCTTCGTGAATTTCATATTATCTCCCATTCGCCACGCTCGATCCTTGCTCGAGCGGAATGATTGGATTAAGCAATGGAGAAGGTATGTGGGTGTGTGTGTTAAGTAAAAGTATTAAAAAGATAGACCCTACCACCCAGTGCATCACTCCAGTAACATGCAATTTGACAATCGAATAAGAGAAGAAAAAATCGTTGGGTACGTATCATTTTTCCACAAAAGTGTATTCACGCTTCAAGTACATGAATTCTATGATAAAAGAAACGATTACAATGACATAAAAAGTATGTCTGTTGGATGAATCAGCAAAAGGAGGAAAGTTTAGTCGCGGCAAGGCGGGTCAAATCATTTTATTTTTAGCTACTCGTGGAAATCCTTTGACCGGAAGGGCGGCTGAGAAAGACGAACCGATCCCTCGAGTTCTCCACATGTGATTGCCCCGGTTCAGATCATCTTTGTTACGATGCCTCCACGACATAGACATAGACTGTTCATCCTGCCCCGGGAAGTCAGTGATTTCTAACAACGTGTGGGGGAACGAAGGGGATGGCAACAAATTGGAGTCACATATGAAAAAGACAGCGTGATGAAACAGTTTTGCGCAGTCGTGTTTCGAATATTTCAAATTTGTTACGCTTATTCTATATCTTTTTCGCTGAGAACTGTGTATTTCTCTTCATATGACATAAGTGGCAGGTACTTGAATAAAAATCCAGGATGCAGGTACAGGATAGATACGCTTTCATAAATGTTTGCGGCTAAATCTTTAGTGGTAGCCCGTTTATGTTGGTTTTATATTATCGCAACTTTATCAGATAAGAACACGCGTTCTTCTATATGGTGTAAGTAAAAAAAAAAAGATCTAGACATAATGAAAGAAAAATGTGCGATAGAGAAAAGTTATATTGCCCTAATCGAACCAGAGGTCTTTGCCCAACGAAAACAATTTCAGTTGCACCTCGCGGTGACGATGTATAATATTGTGCGAGTCTATAACAATACCATATACCCATAAGACTTGCACCGTTCTGCATGAGCTCCTTGCGAAATTATTACTGGTACAGATGCGTTGCCTTATGCGTTGTACAATATACTTCTCATGTATTATGCAATTACTAGAAAATTGCATTTAATATAAGAAGAAGATAATTTTTGTTCGCTCGATGAAAATGTAAACTGATGTGAGAATTAAATTATTTTATATTTCGATTGCATTCATTCTGTGCAGGTGCGCTACCTTTTTTCACACGATCCAAGGAGAATGGTATAATTTCCCATACGCGCCGAGACTTTATTATGCTGTAAAAAAATTTCGGAAAATTTAAAATTTCCCGCCATGCTGAGAACAATATGGCAGGAACCAACTATGTGACGACAGATCGTTGAACCCAAAAACACTACTGCATTCAGCTAGAATATTGTTTCAGTCATGTTTTCTATCTTATTATTTATAATGTAGGCAGCCAATTATTCTTAATCATTTCATCGATAGCTTGCAAAGCGCATTAAACACGTTACTGGATATACTCTTTTCCTCAGGATCGTATCAACCGCAGATTTATCGATCGTAATGTGATCGATTGATGCGTAGGACTATCTAACTTTCAATAGAAATTCAATATTTAATGGTCGTAATCGAATATAATTCTTCTTTTAAACGCAATGCATTTCGAAAGTAAAGCATTTCTCGGAAATCATCTACAAAACCAATGGGTTCCAACATTGCAGAGGGCGCAACATTCTACTATATGCGTCCCTGACGTGCGATTGGATAGGGTTGCTGATTTGACCGGACAGTAAACGGAAGTGACGCGGTCGCTTCGTTACGTTTACATTCTGTTCTCGACGTCGCGTTCATTGTGGGGAGCCATTACCCTCGTCCGCGCTAAGCATCGTGCCATATTCCCATTCGTGCCCTAATACTAACAACATTCTCGTAGTTTTAAGTGAAATATTATGAGAGTGAAGACCGAAATGGACGACGACGAAAAGGGGTGAGTTTAATTTACGTATTAGTCCCCTGCTGAAAGATATTTTTTACGCGAGAATTCTCAATCGACGCGTTCACGGACCGTCGGGTTTATTGCGTGGAACTCCATTTGCGTATTGCAGTTACCTCGTATCTCTATGCTTCCTCTTAATATTCTCTCGATCTTGAGGCCAATTACCTATCCTTATCGTGTAAAACATCGTTCGCCTTCGTGTAAGCCGCCCATGATTAACACGATATGCGGGGACAACCTTTTTCTTCTTCTTATAGCAATAAGTGGTTGAATATATAGTTTTTCGCGAGAGGGGAATAATTCATCGATGCCGGTTCTGCATCGGCAACTCGTATCGTATATACTTATGACCCGGCATTTTTTCATCATTTACATGCCCCAATTTCAAGGAAATCGACAGGCGCCTAATATGTTAGGAAAATTGTACAACTGTTGTATATTATTTCGGCGTGAAAGTATGCTACTGCATCGTCGCTCGTTACATATTTTTATGCTCTATATCCTGAAAGATCGGAGTGCTTCAATTTTCGTCTCGTACGCTTGAGTAATTGTGATTATTGATAGGTATACGCTATGCGACGTATTATATTTCGATTTTCTATAAGTTTTCTTTATTCGTAAGAAAAAATATATGTAAAATATGTTGATGTTATACCAGGTTGTTAATTAAAAATTATCGTAACGTTTGGGCCATCGTAAAATATGCGCAGCGCGAATATTATTCGGTTTCGTTTTATTTGTCTACTTTATTACCTCCAAGTTATTGATTTCTATTTTTTGTTGTTGTTCTACTTGCTTCGTAAAAAAATCGTGTTAATTTATTCCAATTTATTTAATATTTATTAAGAAACCAGAAATTGTTCCTTTCTTGCAGAAAGTTATTCGTTGGTGGTTTGTCCTGGGAGACAACACAAGAAAATCTTCAACGCTACTTTGGCCGCTACGGTGAAGTAATTGACTGCGTTGTGATGAAAAACAGTGAATCTGGTCGTAGTCGCGGATTTGGATTTGTAACATTTAGCGATCCAGCTAATGTTCCACTGGTTCTTCAGAATGGACCGCATCAGCTCGACGGGCGAACGGTTGGTTCTTGTTTGAATAAATGAAAAGAAAAGGTTCCTAACATAGTATTCATAAAGTCAATTATACATTTATGTGTTTCTTTTTCTCACAGATTGATCCCAAACCTTGTAATCCACGCACTCAACAAAAGCCGAAACGTAGTGGAGGTTTTCCAAAAGTATTCCTTGGTGGATTACCAAGTAATGTGACGGAGACCGATTTGAGGTCCTTCTTTACCCGCTTTGGCAAAGTGATGGAAGTTGTCATAATGTATGACCAAGAGAAGAAGAAATCAAGGGGTGAGTAGATCATGATAATTATTTCGAATATACACAGATATTGGTATTGTTTTAAACAGTTCCCAATTAATATAACTTGGTCTTGTACAGTGTTTTATTTAAAGATTTTAAGAGAAAGTTTGAATGCGATGTAGCATGTTTTCTCTAATTACTGTGAGAACTGTGCAGAACAATGCTTTATAAATATTTCAAGTAGAATCATATAGCATCTTGTTTATTATATGACCAGAAGTGTAGTCAGAATTCTTGAAAAACATTTTTCCGTATTAATATTCCGTTACGAAGTAAACGTAAAGAAATACATATATTTATATATAGAGTGCTTATTGCTTAATTATACGAACAGTACTTTATATTTGCAAAATCAAAAATTCTGACTTGAATGCAGCACACCCATTATTTCAAACATAGTGTTAACATTTTATCTAGTTCGAAATATAAAAATATAAAAAATACAGAAATGAAAAAATTAGTAATCAATTAATGAAAGATACGAATAGAGTTTTGTGCTCAAGTCAGACAATAATTTGTGGTCATTGAACTTCCTCTGCTTGATTGCCCTTTTTGTTTCTAATGACCCTGCTACTGCTTCCTTCAATAATTTTTAATTAATGCATCCTGATTCACAGTCTTCTTAATTAATATTATTTATTTCCGATATATATTTATTTAATATTTTAAGGCCTTCACAAATTAAAATACAATACATTATACATGGCTATTTATTAGTAGTTCTCATCCTACTTTGCTACTCTTAATAATTCGCCTTGTCTTACCTTAAAAAAATGTTAAGGTACTTTATGTTATTATAAATTAAATATATTTATAAATATATAGTATGTTGTGATTTTGGCTAAGTTTTATTAAGGATAGCTTAAGGCTTTATCAGGTTATTAAGTACATAAGTTAAATGTACATAACTTAAGTCAAGTTAAGCTACTAGTAAGATATATTGTAAATTCGACTTTTTATTAGATATTATCCATTGAACAATAAATTCATTTAGTTATATTTATTCTTAATCATATATATCATATATATACATATACATATATATACATATATATACATATATATACATATATATACATATATATATATATATATATGTGTGTGTGTGTGTGTGTGTGTGTAAAAGAATTATTCGTAATCTACTGATTATAATTACTATATCTTTAAAGGAATTAGGATATCATTAATTTCATTTGGTTTTTTCGGAATTCGACAATTTCGTGTTTGAACCTTGGTAATTTTATAATTACTTGTGTCGTAAATATCCATTACTCAGATAGGTATATTACTCCTTTATTCTTCATATATTTATTCATTTTTGGTGGCTGCATTCAAGAAGTTAGACCATTTAATGAGTACCTATCCTTCCCTTTCGAACAGTACATATTTCGTAGTCCAATTAATACTGAAATCCTTTGGATCGCAAGATATTTAATTATTATCTCCACTAAATATAACTAATAAACAATTTCTTGAGTCCAGTGGTTAGTTATTTATTTTGGAAATAATAGAGGAAAAATATCCACACTTTAGATGGTAATATTACGATGCTGAATGATGTCGATATACCGTATTAATCTATCGAAGCCTGTCTGGCTTCTTTAAATCAGCCATCAGAATTTGCTAGATTAAGTATTTTAAGTTTATAAGCACTCAAGGCAAATGAAGCTAAATACACAGTCCTGCATAATAGGTATAAACAAAATTTAGGAGATGCATGCCTGAATTGGTTCTAAAGAAAGCAAAAAAGTATGTAATAGTTCATAAATATATGCCTTCTCAAGTTAATGATAATTAATATCATTAATGCTATAAAAGGCATTTGATGTAATCATCATTTGTGTACAAATAAAAATATGATATCGTATTAATTGTAATGTCGGTGGTACGATGTTAAAAAATCAGAAGGTTGGGCTGATTTGGAAAAAAAAATGTATTTCTTGTATGAATATATGGGGCACCATTTGATATACTCTCTCACGTTTGGACGACAGGATTTGGCTTTCTCAGCTTCGAGGATGAAGATGCTGTGGACCGATGTGTAGTCGAGCATTTCGTCACCTTAAATGGAAAACAGGTATAGCATATCTACACACTAGTGTATATTACATATCATTAAATTACTGTATTGTAAAATAATAATAAGTACAAATGTTATTATAATTTATTGTTGCGTACCATATAGTTTAACATAATCACGATAGTTATAGTACTTATTTTATTTTACCAAACATTTTCAGGCTGTGTTAATCTTAACGATTGTATGTTTAGTTCTTATGATATAAGTATCGATCTAACACAAAAGACGTATAGAATATCCGTATGTTATGCGTTCATGTGGCAAGTCAAAAATTAGACTATATATATTTAGAATTTATGTAAGACTTGGCGAGTTTTAAAGGTTTAATGATATACTCACGGAAAATAAAAATTTGTCAAGGTATAAATAGGATTCTATTCGGTCGATGAAATCGAAGTCCTATTTAATATCTCTATGAATTAATTCGAATTCACATATGTTGGACGTTATACGAGGCTTCATAAATATCGTTTGTTTTTTTTCTCTTATTTTAGGTTGAAATTAAACGTGCCGAACCGCGAGATTCATCGAGCAAAATGAATGATAGTCATCAAGGCCAATGGGGACCGCCGCAACAAGGTGGACCTCCGATGGGAATGGCTGGGAATATGGGACCTATGGGTGGTCCAAATGGACAGATGGGTGGACCTATGATGGGGGGACCGATGGGTCCACCAGGGAACATGATGCAACAATATCAGGGTTGGGGTACTAGTCCTCAAACTGGAGGATATGCTGCTGGGTATACTACTCAGTACAACTCTCAGGGTTGGGGTGCACCCCCTGGCCCTCCTCAGCAACAGCAAATTCCACCACCTCCGCATCATCAATGGGGTAGCAGTTACAATGTTCAGCCTGCAGCAGCAACTCAGGGTTACGGAAGTTACGGTAAGTTTTTTCGAAGCATTGAAACTTGAACCATTTTTTCCGTTATTTTTGAGATGAACAAATTACGAATTCAATTTTATATTCGGTAAAGTTGCTTAATAATTCCGTAGCATTTAGTTTATAATTAATTTTAAACAACGTCAGTCCTGACACACAATTTGTAGCGGTAATTAATTACGTTTGAAATGTTGATTACGTCGATTGAAATGTAATTCGAAATTTTTAAGTCGTACGATGAGTCGCCAATCGCGTTTCTGCATATTTTTTTTTTCCTTTTTTTTTCGTAATGATAATTCACGATAAGGTCATAGTTGCATAATAACTTTGATCCTGTCCTCTCCCTTTCTGTCCCGCTTGGAGATGTTAGGAAAAAATTGTACAGATAAGAACGCGAGGAAACAAATACCTATAGGAAAGAATTAATTTTCAATGATTTTTTTTTGATATATCTGGAGGTAATTATGGAAAGAGAATACAATAGGACATCATAAATATCAAGTGTATATCGAAATTATGTTACTACTGCCTTGTAACTTGTTTATTGTACGCTGTTTCTTTTTTTGGTTTTTAACATCACGTGTTTCCCAGTGTTGCAATATATTAAACTTTGGCAGAAAAAATGTTTCGCTGAATCCGAATCAGTATAATATATTTTTTCGATAACACTTTCAACACTTCCGAAACATTGAACCTCATAATCTTATCTACCACGTTTATGCTTGTTTTTCTTGAGAAACACAATACCACTGAAACGAATTTTTGCAAAAGCATTGAACACTGCCTGGTATACTTCTGCAAAGCAATATAATTTTTATTTAAATGGAAATGAATCATTGTCCTGGCTATAATTTCCTTCGATATCTACTTTGAGAACCAAGCATGAACAGTTTAAGCCGGCATTGAACTATAAAGCCATTGAAAACATTTCATAGGTAAGAACGGGACCATTTAAGTGCCAAGACCGCAATGGGCGGCGAAAATGACCTGCGTCTAAATTACCTTGCCCTTTTGAATTTCCACAATGAAATCAGTCATACCTACATTCATAGAAGAAATCTACCTGAAAAGATTTTTCCCGTTTCGAACCATTATTCTGCCTCTATCCAAGAAAACGATTTAAACTGTTTCGAAGTACACACGGTTTCCGAAAAGGTATTGCTCAGGTATCTGTCAATTGTCTTTGCCCGATAGAATTTCGAAGTGCAATAAAAATACAGTCCGTACGTAGCTCATTAGCGTAAGCTTGGCATTAAAGTGGTCGACTAAAGTTAATGAAAAAGCTTCGAAGGAGACGGTGGTTGGTGACACGTGTTTTGTGTGGTTGATGATCGCAGGTGGGCCTGCGGCGGCCGCTTCAGGGGGCTATGGGCCCACGGCGGGTACTGGCGGGGCTGCAGGGGGCGGGCCCGGGGGTTCTTGGAACTCCTGGAACATGCCACAGAATGGGCCCCCTCCTGGGACCCAGCCACCACCTCAGCCCCCTCAGCCCAACTCCTCGCAGCCCAACTCCAACTCGAACCCCTCTGGCCCGCAGGGTGAGTCTTCAAGCTCAGTCAAACAAAGTCTTTCCTCTTTCCACCCTTTCGCATCGTACAGCTCCATTTTCACCTAGTCAAGCCTGGCTAAGTTTATCTACTGTTTTGTGTTTCTCTTGATTTTTGTTTCTTCTCTCTCTGAACTAAACACCTCTATTTAATTAATTAGCCCGTTAGAGCGCCTCTATTGTCGATAATTAACGGGTGTGTTTGTATTCACCGATAAGAACGCGACGATAAGTGGCAGCATGATTGTAATTGGGCGTGATATAATGGATATCATGCTTCGCTTATTAACAGTATTTTATCTTTATTGCGAAAGATGATTGTACCGTAATAAGTGTCTTTACATCGTCCGAGTGTGTAATGTCTGTTAAGGATACTTTAGTCCGTTAACAAGTAATCAATTCATTGTTATTGGCTTTTTGGTGTTCACCATGGTTATGAGCTTTACTTTTTTTTCATTTGGGGTGGAAGAACGAGAGCGAAGAATCGAATTATGTTGTAAACGAAGGAAGGCGAATTTATTTTTATTGAATAAAATTTGTGTCCCATTGCAAGATCCTCTACTCTTCCTAGATTATCCTTTTATATATTTGCACATTCGTTAGTTCGTCTTATTATTTGGTAATTCTAACATAGGTGTCTCTTGCGCTTGTTCCTTTCTTTGCGTACAGATTGTCAAAAGCATGTAATTCTGTCCGTACAAGTGATAAATAAGTACACGTAGCTTTAATGCAGATTCGCCTAGAATTACGAGAATTGTATATCATTTTGTATGTTTTTGTTAGTGTATTCTTGAAAGTAGAGTATATGCTTACAGAGTATTTTTTATGCTTACTGATTATTAGCCAGGATTCATTGAATATAGTAGCATAATGTAATCATCGGCATTTCGCACTTACTCATCCATTACGCCATCTCCAATTTTTGTATTTTCATTTGATATCGATCATCTTTTGTCCTATGTAAACCAATACAAGTATTTTCTTTCTACTTTCATTGCTGGTTTTTTAATACCTGCCACGACTAATAATTGGCCTGTGCTCATTTAGTTCATTGTTGTGGTACTTTTAGATTAGAGCAGGTATTTGGAACTAATTTTTAAAGCGTATCCATATCTATCTTCTGACTTATTGTAATCTCATTGTAAAAGAGGAATATATAAATAATTGAAAACAGTTGTTGCACAAAAAAGACTTGCTGTTATATAGTACAGTGCAATCCTACTCTCGCTCCTTCTGCTTCCTTTATTACCCATTAGTTGAATTTTTTACGAACTCCTGCTTAATTCAATTTTTCATCAATATAGTAATATTTTCTAGCTAGTTTTTGTCTGCTAAATAATTTCAATCCATTTTTTCATATTACATTAATATTCAGTATCAAGTTGTGCCATAAATAACGAGATGTACATTAATTCGTTTTTGATTCTCCGATGACAGTGAAATTCTCTGCTTGTTCTGCGTAATAATTTAATTGTTTTCTTTTTAGCAAATTGACGTGCCTCGAAATCGCGTTCATTTGTGATTGTCCACGACGCTTCTTAACTGCACGTATTCGTAATTCTCTTCGAAATATACATGCTTTCATATCGATCTCAGTATTCATCTTCGTGTTTCAATTTACTCATAACAAGAACAAAAATTAAATCAAACTAGATATATTTTTAGATACTTGTTCATTTATTCGATCGCATAATTCTGAATTTATTCTCTGAATACTTGAATAATAAACATCACAGTAAAAATCGGCTTACCTATCTATGATATAATTATTTCGATGAAAAAGTATCAAAAATGTGTCTTTGCCATGGGTTCTAGTCCCACGGTTTATGAATAAACGAATGGAGGTAAGTGACGCAGCTGGGATAATACGGTGAAAAATCAATGTTTCAGGTGACATGTATTCACGACAGACAACCACCTCAGGTGCACCTGGGTCCAGTAGCAGTTCAGCTAAAACTCCGGATTACGCTGGGTACTCCGCATATGGTAATTACGCCGACACCAGTTATCCTCAGCGTTCGTATCAAGGAGGAGAAAGCAACCAAGGTGGGTATGCCGCCAGCGCCCCTAAACCCCAGCAAGGCTTTGATTTCAAAGAGTGGCCCACCTCATGACCATTTTAATTGACCCGTGATGGAGAGATGCGCTGAATGGCTTGGCCTTGCTCGTGGGTTATTTCTTATTACATATTCAAAGAGCTACAGAAATATACAATGTGCGTATTGATCGTGAGAATCTGTACTCGACTCCTGAGACATTCTTTGGATGTATTTATACATATATATATATATATATATATATATATATATATATATATATATATATGATAATAACGGAAAATAGAAAACTTTACTTTCAGTTACTGGTTACTCGATCATTTCCAACAAGTTTCTTTACACAGTTTGATACTATTTTTTTTACAGGATCTATTGTCAATTATACAATTATGTTGTTGATCGGACCGTGGTGTCTGGTTTTGATTTGTTTGGTGCGTCAATTTGTATCGGGTGTTTATACGAAACGTTCGTGCAAAGAATGTCTCGATCGAGCCGGTTATGTCGTTCACGGGCGGTCGTATTCACTTGTTTTTTTGTTGTTGTTTTTTTTTTAACAATCTTCATGTAACATGACAATTTTTGACATATCTTGTTTCGCATTTAAGTAGGAACAGAAATCAGTTACATCTGTCCGAGCATGTAGAATGGAAACGTAAAGGAAAAGAGGGTTTTACGTTTCTTGAAACATTGATTTCATGTTTCAATCATTGATCGCTCGTGTGAACGACACATGATCTTGTCGGGTTCCAAAAGTGAGGTAGAAATAATTGAAAGCATATATGGAAGAAAGGTAAAACGAATGGAAAAAAAAAAAAAATTAAGGCAGATGAACAAAACGATAGAATGAAAAAAATAAAACACCCATGGTGCAAGCGAACTTTGTATGGCACTGAGATAGAGGGCAGGAAGCGGCACATAGAAGTATTATAAGAGTTAAACTAGATGGAATGAAATATGTGAAATAAAGCAGTAAAACAAAACAAATGCGAGTGTAAAGAATAAGGAATGCTGAAACACTAATTACTTAACAGCATTTAAAACGGGGGTGAATGAGATCTTATTTGAGAATTGCTTCTCAGTTGATGGCACAAATTTCGATACTCGTTCACCTCTTTGATATTTTTAGTGAACACTTCGGTAATTTGAAAATAAGAATATTAAATAAAAGAAATATTATATTACGGTCTCCGGTGGAAGGCCAGCGACCGACTTGCACATTTGAAACGCCCGTCCCTCCACGATCTCGTATTTATTAAAATAGTTGTTACGCTGGACAAACCGACGGAAAAGAAAAAACACGTAACGAGTAATTAATGAAATAATTAAGTAAGGTGTTCACACAGGCTGACTTATAACCTAATCTACAGAGATAGTGTAAAATAAATAGAATCATTTTAATGTGATGTATGTATATCTATAACTCTATGCCAGCAGGGTGCAGTTTTCTTAAGCTTATCTTTTCCTCTTTCTTACTTTCACGTCATATCACTAGTAGTATCGTAGACGTATCGTCTAATACCCTACTTTTTTTTTCTAACTCTCTTTTGCTTTTGACTTCTTCTATTTTATTTATCTAGTCCTTTTCCGTTTCCATTCATTCAAAGGAGTCTATCGTTTCCGGAAGGAAAAGGACGAGAAGTAAATAAAGGAAATGAAAAATGGTAATTAAGGAATTTTTTTAACAAAGGAAAATTGTATCATAAGAATTTCTTGACCGTCAGACAGGCTTCTGTACGGCTGTATCTAATTAAATATGGAAATTAGTTTATTTTTTATCTCGGATTTATAATAGTTAATTATTAGGCACGTTTAAGACTACAATTTATTGTTACTTGTATTATTACTTCTATGATAATTATTGCTAGAACATTACTATTACCATTATAAACTATTTACAGCTATTTACCACTACTTACTGTTGCGACTGCTCCTATTGCAACCATTATGATTGCACTACTATACACATTATTATTACTGTCTACGATAATTACAAATATTGTACGATGATGCTTATAAGTGTTTAAATTTTAGATGATTAGAAATGAAGAGATCATGGTATCTAATGGATGGAGGGAGGGGTATTTGTAATTTGTGCGATTTACTCGGCGGGGGGCGTCGATCTGAAAAGTCTACCTGATTAAATATATGACTTAATTGTATTTACTCTGTAGGATTTACCATAGTTCTAAACAAGAAATATTTCGGTAGAATGCTCTCAAATGCTCATGTTTATTACTGAGCGGGTCGCGTTGTGTCTTACTTTGTCAATAAGAATCGCAAGTATTACGCTAATGTAATTTTAAATTTTTTACGAGGTCACGATATAATCAGTAGGTTACAATTAATAAAGGATCAGCAATTTGAGTAAGCTTCCTCACTATGATCTCAATACGATTAGGGTTTTTTCCCCTTCATAGCATCTATTCATTTTCTTGTCAAATTGTTGCAGCGCCCTTGTTTGTACACCCCCCCCCCCTTTTTTTGGTAAAATGTTTCATAACGTGAATACGCGCCAGGCGATCAAGTTTTCAGTCATTGATCGACGTTCTAATCAATTACCCCCTGTACTTATTCTGCATATCTATTTGAACTGCTCGTTACCGCGTCCAATTCGGTGTATTTAATTATCAGTATCGCGTAGTGTTTGTAGAAACAGGGATACGTAAAAGTCAATGGGACGAAGAGAAGCATTAACAAACGCGACTCGTGGAAACTTCTGGGATCAACGCAATAACACATTTACTGACTAAACTAAAGACAAGAAACGACAAGTAGGGAGCTCAATCAAACGAAAGCCATCTTTTACACTAACATTTATTATAATTACACGAACACGTGCACATACGTACTCTCAGCACACTACACATGTCAACACGTACACTTCTACGCGCATAAAGAAGTAAATTAATTAAGCAGAGGCCACAAGTTATTCAACATCTAAGTAATAGTGAATTAATAAGGAGCTAAAATAGATAAAGAAAGGAAATTGCAAAATGAAAACGATGACATTGTGGTTGTTCTAAATAATATGTTATTTAATACCTACTTGAGAGGCAGAAAAGAGCGAGAGAGAGAGAGAGAGAGAGAGAGAGCACGCGAAAGCGGCAACTTTAATATACACATAGACACAACAGAGAGATAGAGCGCGCGAGACAGATCGGGAGAGAAAGAGACAAATTTTATCTCTACGGCTGTTTTTTAAGAACTCATTTTATAAAGTAATATAATAAAGGTAAAAACAAGAAACACTAGTATATCGATTATGATTATAATTATTACTACTAACTATTGTATTCCTTACTATTATCGATTTTTAAATAAAGTTAAAGCGTATAAATTTAAAAAGGGTTTTAAGTGTATGCAAAGAGTTGGGAGAAAGTGATTTATAATATTTGATTTATAGACGCGTTAACGATAATTAATGTGTTTGTTGGAATTGGTAAGTGAGGTAAATTAATTTATATTATAATTAACGAGTCTCAGAGGGATGATAAAATTACTCTAGTACGCAGGAAGAAAAAAGTGGGGGAAAAAAGTAAACGATGATGCAAAGTTAAATGGCTGCCTTGCCGCAATTGTACATACATATATTTTAGGCTACGATGGAAGAGTATAGCATTGAGATATTGAGCGAGAGTGGTAGCAATGGATTTGAAAGGACAAACAAAAACACATAAAATGATGACAAGAAAGGGCGAACTTGTGGGACTATTTGAATAATTGACGATTAATAATTGTAACAGATACTATATTTATATTGAATGCAATATTATTAGTATTTTTCAATACAGAGATAATGCATCTAATTAATATGTAGAAAATAGGAAAAAATACTTTGTTTCTAGCCGTTGTTACTACCTGTCGTAATTTCGTGATCATACGAATTACGACATGCTCTCAGGGTTGTTACTGTCTTTTCTTTCGTTTTGCACATCCTCCCTGTTTATGTTTGCACTGATTGTTAGAATCTTCAAGAATATTTCTATTTATATCTTTACGTCGGTACATTCTTCTATTTTCTTTTCCTTTTAGTACGAGAAGACACTGGACTCAGTATTTGCAAGGGAACATTAGCGAAATGTTTATTTAAATAATTTCGTGAGCTGTGTCGTGTTAGGAAAAAAAAAAATTTATTGTTGATTCGTAGGGCGGATGGATTTCTTATTTCGCGCAGAGAGAGATAATAATCGTACAGTAAGATTTAAGTGTTGAAAACCACAGACAGCTCGTAGATTTAATTCTTCGTTACTTTTAAGACAATATCAACAGGGAGAGTAAAAGGAAAGAAAAAAAGAAAAAGATTTGACTTTATAAGACGCGTCAGATGTGTAATTTTTTCACTGTTTACACGTTTGCACGTTTTAGTACTTCTCGCTTCCTTTATCAACTCACCTTAAATATTTTTCAATCTGTTCCGTCTGTCGCGAAATCGTTTTCGCATTTTCACATACATTTCTTAATTTCTCTTAGCCATTGTCCCTTCGTTTTTTGTTTTTGTTTTCTTTTGTGTGACGAATTTCTTAAAGTTGTGATCTATTTAGTTTACTTATTTTCGTCTTAATTTGATTAGGTAGTGCACCCATAAAACTTGTTTTAACTGAACGAATACGCATGTTAGATTTGCAAAAAGAGTTAAGCATTCAATATTTAAAGATGAGAAACGATAAATATATTATAATTCCGGGGGCGTTAAATGTCTGTTTTTAACGTTAACGCATACCTGACGTCCCGCTCACTAAAGACTGGTCATTATAATTAAATATTATACTTAAATAACATACTATTCATATTGTAATCTATACGAGGAACAGTTTTTATCGATGAGTTTACTTATATCTTTAATGAATATTAACATAATTAGTTGGTACCACAACGACGTATTGGTGATTGCATTTCTACACGCTTATATTGTATTTCAATTGATTCTTCAACACATTCGTATTTTTACCCTCTTGTCCGTTGTTTCGTGGGCGAGAGGAACAACGTCGAAATTCGATAACATAGCGCATACATTTTGCCACAAATCGAACCATTACTACGTGGACATTTTTCCAAGTTGTACGGAATAAGTTGTTCGGGAAAGAATTATTGGTCAGACGAATATACTATATACATACATTATTAACTTTCACGTAGAGTTCGTTTATATCCGTTCGAAGCACAAATTCCATCTCTTTATAG